>CAEFZX010029831.1:0-74521 GCA_903066825.1 Alfaro cultratus
ATTGATTGATTGATTGATTGATTGATTGATTGATTGATTGATTGATTGATTGATTGATTGATTGATTGATTGATTGAAGAAGTCATGTTAAAAGTCAATAGTGTTTTCCAATAACTACCTGGTCAAATTTTTAAATTTATTGTCAACTTAGCAAGTTTTCTGAGGGAAACCCAGAATTTTAAATAAGAAACCAAAGTTTTATTTGTTTTTGCTTTGTGTTTTCCTCAGGCCTTCCCTCCCCTGGCCAGGCGTACCCCAGTGGCGGCCTCCCCATGGCGCTGTCATCAGCTGGAAACCAATCTCAGTACAACCCCCACATCTCCCATCAGCCGGCTACCAATCCGCAGTACCACGTGAATCAAGGCCTGACCCACAGCAACCAGGCCGTCATGGCGACCCACACCAACCCCCGGCCTCAGAGCGCTCGCTGCCTGCTGCAGACTAAAGGCCAGAAAAGCACGGATGGTTTCCAAGAGCAGGTATGGAAGGTGCTCAGTGCTTGTTCTGCTGCTAAGCACACAGGAAAGTTAGCATTCATCAAATGACGGCTGATTTTGATGCAAAAACATAAAGTCCGTCTTACCAAGTATATTTGGTCTCGTTTGTAGTGCAAATATGTTATTACACTTGATTTAAAACAAAACTAACTTATGAAGTAACTTTTTAGGAAGATATAGGAGCTTGTTTTGTGTAAATAATTAACTGATATTGATGAACTACTTCAGAAAAATGTCTCGTTATAAGTGAAGTCCCAGTGGAATTAGTATGTTTTTTTATTAATATTAAGGAATTATTTACTTATCTCCTATATTTTGTTAAAAAGTTACTTTTAAGTTTTATCTTATTTCAAGTGTGCTAAGATGTTTGCATTAGAAATTAGACTAAAATATTTGATAGCTTGACCAAAATCACTGCAAAAACTCTAAATCTTACCAAGTAATTTTGGTCAAGTTTCTAGTGCAAATATGTTATTACACTTGAATTAAGACAAAACTAACCTAAAGTAATTTTTTAACAAGATATAGGAGCTTGTTTTATGTAAATAATTCCTAATTTCTTTCACTTATAAAAGCAGAAAAATGTCTTGTTATAAATGGAGCGCCAGAAGTACTTTTTTTAAAATTAATGTTAAGGAATTATTTACTTAAAACAAGCTCACATGTGTTGTTATCAAGTTACTTGTAAGTTAGTTTTATCTTATATCAAGTGTACTAACATATTTGCTCTGGAAACTAGACCAATAATACCAATAATAGAATTGATCATTTGACCAACATCATTGCAAAAACACAAAATCTTCTTCAAAATCTGTTTTCTGGTCCAGATATCTCAGTACACTTGAAATAAGATAAACCAACTTAAAGTAACTTTTCTGCCAGAAATAAGATTATTTCAAGTACAGTTTCCCTGGCAGATTATATCAATTATGACATGGAAAAAATATCTTGTTATAAGTAAAATAATCTGTACTTTTTCGTCAGTATTAAGGAATTATTCAATATTTTCTTGACAAATTACTTGCATGTTACATTTGTCTTATTTCAAGAGTAATAATATATTTTACTAGAAACTAGACAGTAAAGATTGTTTTTCTTTTTGTCGTTGCAATAAACAAGCAGCTAATATTGGTAAAATGTGGACATAATTAAGTAACTTAGCCACCTGATAGCCACCGTCTGTGCTGAAACCGAGCCAGAGGTGTCAGTCGTAATCAGGAACGTTCTGCAGATGGAAAGCGCCGTCCCAGTTTAGAAAGAGACATGAAGTCATTTGCGCCAGTCTGCACCGCGACCTGCCTCCGGGTTTTCTTTGTTTTTCTCGTTTCCCCCCTTCATTGCAAGAGATAGCTTCCCATTATGCCAAACAGCAAAACACTGGCAGCGTTATTTCCAGAGCGCTCCTCCTCGTGTTTGTTTGCTCTTTGCAGTTTTCGCCCTGCATGCGTTTCACTTTCAGCTGTCTCTCTCTGCTCTTCCTGCCCAGCTGTGTGTGAGGATAGAGAAGAACCCCGGCCTCGGCTTCAGTATCTCTGGCGGCATCAGCGGCCAGGGGAACCCCTTCAAACCCTCCGACATGGTACGACCTGACCCAGCCTGTCAGCCAATCACAGCCTCCTCAGCTTTACCTCAGAGTTGCCATGGAAACTGCAGCTCGTTACCACAGTGTTTGTCTGCGAGGCAGAGAGACCGACGTGGTTAACTTACAGTGAATATTTTCATTTTTATAAACAGCTGAGGTTCATTTAGTGGGCTTAATTTGACTTACAGAGGCAGCGTTGTGTTTGTTTTCCAGGCACATTGTGGCATTTTGTAGCTAAATTAACCAGAGGTGGGTAGAGTGACCAAAAATTGGACTCGATATGAAGCAAAAAGTAGCCAAGAAATGACTCAAGTAAGAGTAAAAAAGTATTTAGTAAAAAGTACTGAGTAACTGATCAAATTGTCAATCATTTAATATTTAAAAGTTTCACAATCAGACAAACCAAAATATAAAGTTAAGCCAGAATTTTGGTATTTTAAGGACAAAAATAACAATAATTCATCTAAGTAATAAAATCAGGCAACTAAAAAATAGTAGTAAAAAAATATATTTTTTCAAAACAGCTACTCAAGTAAATGTAATTGAGTAAATATAACTCGATATTACCAAACTACACAATCAAGTAACTATATTGCCTTCAGTTGTTAAAAAATGCCATAAATGTCAAATATGCCTCGAAATTGGGCCTCTGTCTCTTTAAATCCTCGCGCTCTCTCTGAAGTCATCACAACATGGCTCCTCTATTAACCCTTTAAAAACGTTTTTATCAGTAAAGTAGCTCATATGATGTTTGCTGATTGCTGCTGGCTAGTCTGAAGGAGCTGAGCGGGTGGGGGGAGGGTGCGCTGTGAGAAACCACGGCTTCCAGGAGGAGCTGCGCCTCGGAGGCGGGGCTACGTCCACCTACCTGAATGGTTGCCATGGAGATTAAAGGATTTCTAAAGCATGAATGAAAATATCAACGCAACGCTCCTGGTATGTTTTTGATGTGGGATGTAAAGCTAAAAACAGCTGATTTAAGCGAACACTGCCCCTTTAAGTGTATTAAAAACGTAACTGAAATTCATCAGGTTAGTAGAAAAAACTAAGACCTAACATATTTTCCACAGTCTGCAGCTGTTCTGAACCGCCTTATAGCATCATCAGACTTCCTCAAATCTTACAAGACATGCCAATCTCTTTCATCGATGGGACTTCTAAATTTGACTGAGCCCGTCTGCAGCAGCAGCCTGTTGGGTCGGAGATCCCCCAGGCCCGCTCTACAAGGCGATCTGTCCCAGAAACAAGACGCTGCGGTCGGCCTCAAGGAGCGCGGCGCCGCACACAAAAAGCTCCAGCTGCTTTTTTTAGCCGTCTGCTCAGTTCTGGGGCGCTGTGGGCGATTTTAGATGTTTGCTTTGATTCAGGGATGGAAGGTGTGACGTTTTATTCTGACGGGACGGCCCATTCTGAGGACGAATGGTGAAGTTTTACTGTGAAGGTAGAAAGAAAACTGTCGTTTAACTTTTATATTAAGGTCGGGAAGCTGCTGACTTGAGCAGTTATTTTATAGTTCCTATTATTCTTTATTGGTCATAAAGAGGCAACGGAGTCTCTGCAGATGAACCTTTTTGAGTAAGTCATGACAGAATTCATGCTCTATAAAAAAATATCTTAAATTATAAGATTTTTTACAGGTTTTGGAAAAGCCTAACTCCGTATTTATCCCTTGAACTTATTCCCGTTTTGTCTGCTTAGAACCAGAATATTCAAAACTTGTTTTAAGACTTTTTAAATTTTATTGATAGAGCACCTTCCTCAGACAGCCGTCACAAAGTGGGAATTATTTACTTTACAAGAGGTTATAGATTTACTGTTAAGCATAATGAAAGGGCAATATTATGTAAAATTGTCATTTTTGAGATTTACATCATGTAATAATGTTATTAACTCATCAAAAACATACCTGGAAATAGTTTATTCTCCCATGGCAACCATTCAGCTGGGCGGACTTAGCCCCTTCTTCGAGGCACAGCTCCTTCAGACTAGCCAGCAGCAATTAGCAAACACCAGGTGGAGCTGCACATCTGCTGGTCAAAACGTTGTTAAAGGGTTAATAGAGGAGCCATGTTGGGATGACTTCCTGAAGGCAAAGTTACAGAAAGAGCAGGAGTTTTTAAAGAGACAGAGGTCCAATTTCAAGGTGTTAAGTTACAAAGTAAAATTTATTTTAAGTCATAGTTGGTACATATAGCATTTTTTTAACAACAGAAAGTAACATGGTTACTTGGTTGTACCATAAAATGGCAAACGCATAATACTGCCCCTTTAAGGTGTTGGAATAACCTTAAATAAAATATTAAAATATTTTAAAGAAGTGGATGGCGCCACCTTTAACTTCAACTTTACAGCCTTTTGCTACTGCAGGAAAACTCAATAAAACCCATTAGAGTGAATTATCCTGCAACGTCCTGTGCATAGCATCTTAGCATGGAGACGGGTATCCCTCAGGTGAAACGCTCTGTAAATCTATAAAGGGCTTTAAAGTAGGAACTCTCTGCGTTCCAGTACAAAACAGTTATTGTTGAGTTGTCAGAGTAAAAAATCAGCAAATATTTTTGATGTTTTTCACTAATATTTACCGTGGATGTTGCAAACGGGGTATTTTGTCTATACCAGGTTTAGTTCTTTTAAATTCACAAAATTACACATCAATGCTTTGATTACCAGAGCTAAAGAAATACAGTGTCACACTCCTTGGTGTGGTAGCTCCCTCTAGTGTTCAGCTTGCATTATTTTGAAATGAATTATCTCAACGTGGTGTCAAACTGAAGGTTCTGGGGCCAAATCTGGGCAAGTAGCTTTTTATGTGGCCCTCTGGACTCCAGAGCTGTTCAGAAATAAAACCTTATGTGCTTAAATATTATTTTATCAATCAGGTTGTTTTTTTTTGTTTGCTGCCAAATTACATCAGTCAGTCCCTACAGTTTTTTTTACAAATTCACACAGAATCAACATGTTTTGTTTTAATGCGTAATCATGAGTTTATTGCAAATTTTCCTCAAAGAATAGTCAAAAACATTGGGTTTACAGGTCCTAACTCCCTCAGCCGTAGCAAAGAAATCACATTTACTGCCATACATAAGCACAAAAATGTTTAATATATCTCCAGAAAACAATCATTAAATTCTGGAGGGATGGATCAGTGTGAAAAGATTAGAGCTGTACTCATTTAATGCGCACATCTATTTATTCGCGTTAAAACAGTTTGTTAAAGGTTTTTATCAAGACGTTCTTTGAAAACATTCATGATCTAGATGTGGTTTTCAAAATGCAGATGAGTTT
This sequence comes from Alfaro cultratus, assembly GCA_903066825.1. Lineage (NCBI taxonomy): Eukaryota > Metazoa > Chordata > Actinopteri > Cyprinodontiformes > Poeciliidae > Alfaro > Alfaro cultratus. The sequence continues at coordinate 5,365 of CAEFZX010029831.1, forward strand.
GACATCCTTGACTTTGGACATACTGTACAATGCAAGGCATAAATGTAACGGTTTCGATAAGAGTTGCCTAATAATAAATAGTAACCAGCTGTAAAAAAGTACCAACTTTAATTGTATTTAAGTGAGGAGCTAAAATGTGACGCCTAATTACCTTTAAGTTGCAGCAGCGTTTTCTCTTCCTGCTCTGGGTCGGGTTTAGTCCATTGATGGCGCCTGCAGAAGTCATTACTCGCCGTCTGAAGAGAAGCAACAGTAATCCTGAAGGATTGGCTTTAAAAAAAAAACGTAGCGGCTCTCTTCGGGTCCTCCGGGTCCGTTTCAGTTCTGGTTAATTAGAGCGCAGTAAGAAGAAAAGTTTCCTCATATTGACTGGATCTTTGATTTGTTTGCTTTTCAGAAGAAACTGTTTCCTTTCTGTCTTTTTTCTCCTTTATATATATTATATAAGGCTCTTCTCTGAAATAAGTGAAAACAAAACAATGAACAAGATAATAGAATAAATAACAAACAAGGAAGTTTACATTGAAATGCAAACATTCAAAACAAAAACGAAACAGAACATAATCAACTGGTGTCACAGCAGAAACAATGAAATTGTTTAACATATGTAGATTAGGATATACCTTTTTCTGCTAATTTTGGCAATTAATTTCTTTTTGAATTATTATTTTTCTATTCTCTTTTCTATACTGCTGGAATAACCCAGCGTCACAGATATTTTGGGTAGAAGAGGAAAAGATGGGAGAAAATAGAAAGCAAACAAACAGATAAATAAATAAAAGTACATCCCAGAACAAAGAATAAATAAACAAATAAATAAAGGATAACTTTAAAAGACACTCTGTGATCTTATTAATAAGCTCTCCCATTTCTTCTTTGCTTCTGCAGCAGCACTAATTACCAAAAAACAGACAGAAATTACAGATATAATAGTGTTTGTTTTCTTTCTTATGAATCTTTCATTTTATGTTTTTGCAAAAAAAAGTCAATGTAATTTTTGAACATCTTTTTCTAAAATGTGTCCAATTAAAAGGTTGTGTTTTCTAGTGATGAAACATGAATTTATTTCAAACCAGTAATTGTTCTTCTACCAGAGATGCCCTCCACTGGAGATGTTGTACTTTTGTTATATCACTGTTGCACACTAAGCTAACTCTGATTCAGCTGCTAAAATCTCATCAGGCTGCAGAAAATATTTCTAAATTGTTTTCAGATTAAGACCATTTTAACAATACTTGCTTTGTTGTGTTTTCCAGCTCTGTGTGCAACTGTTTTACACTGTTACTAATATCAGCTGATGGCATATTTCTTTAAAATATACAGTGAGCTTTATCCAATCAAAGACTAATTGACTCCAAGCGTGAAAGCATCGTCTTTTCAAGAGTCTGCATGGCAAACTAACCAAGTTTGTTGCGGGATAATTGAAGTATTTTACTGTATGTATGAGGCTCACTGTATGACTGTCAGTGTTGCCACATGTTGCAACTTAACACCTATTTGTGTCTATTGCTGTGTTTACTCACTCACTGTAGTGTCCTGGATGGTGCTGCACCGTCACTACTGCATCATTTTTTGTGTTTCCGGTTCTCGTGTCACTATTTAACGGCACATTTATCTGTGTTCAACATGTAAGCAGCCTGTTGAACCATGTGGAGTTTCTGCAGCTGCATTGTCTGACTCCTCTGTGTTCGAAAACATCTTTCAGCTCTGGGTGAAAAGATGTTGGTGTTTTTACAATCTCTGCCTTGGGTAATTGAGAAAAGAAAACATTGGGGGGATGATTGCTGATATCTACTTATTTCCAAACCCACACATATTTTCCTTCCCATATTCTTGAATTATTTGCTCTTTGTTTACTACATTTTTAGCTCTAGCCCATAAAAACTATTTTCTTTGAAAAATGCTGAAGCAGTTTCTAAAATAAAAAATAGCATTATCATAAACAATCCTTAATAGTACTTTTGCAGTATTTTCATTCTGATTTGTTTAAATATTCGTTTTGTGTTTGGGGTTGGGTTGGATATTGAGATGAGCATGAGAAAGGCAAAGATTCTAAACCATCGTGTCCCTGTGTTGTCCTAACGGTGTATCATTTTGACTTATAGGGTATCTTTGTTACTAGGGTACAGCATGACGGGCCCGCCGCCTCCTCACTGCAGCCCGGAGACAAGATACTGCAGGTAACATCCTCCCACTCGACATAACGTCAGGCTACAGTCAGCAACATCCGACCTTTTCAAATAATGAGGCAGCATATTCAGCAAGCCATAGCACACAGTCTTCCATTCATAGATGGGATGAAATCTCATCTTAGTAGCAACGTACAGTGCCTATAGTCACGTTGCAAAACTGCTAGCCAACGATAACTCCCATTGGTTTTGGCTAAAATTAGCTAAATCTTAAATGTGTACGTGATATATGAAGTTGTCAACACTAAGACAAGTAGATGACGAGGTCAGGAAAATGTTTTAATTAAATAAAACTAGCGAGGGAGACAGAAGTAGGTTAGCTATGCTAGCTTGACTTTGACAATCTCAACATGTAGATGTGCTGTGGAATTTCATGTGTTTCGGTTCAGTTAGAAAAAAATGGCAACACACACACCAACTCTCTGACAGATAATCAGAAGTGTTTAAATGAGCAAATCAGCCACCGCAGTGTTTGTGCGATCACTTAACAGTCGCAAAATAAACACATTATTTAGCCGTTATTAATGTTTTTCTCAAACAAAAACATTTTTGTTTGCAATGTTTTTTTTTGTTGGTTTTTTTTGCAAACAAAAAAAAAAACATTTCCCACAGAAATGTTTCACAAATATTTCTATGTGTGGGAAATATTTGCTTGTTTTTTGGTGTTGAATCCTAAAGCCTTAGTGGAGCTGTTGTCAGTCGGTTACTATGGCAACGGATCTCTGCTTAGAGAGCAAGAAAAACGAAAAATGCGAGTGGTTTTGAGTCGTTTTTCAAAGTTTTTTTCCTTTTCATTTTCCCTTTGCTGTGGCGTATTAATGCACTAAATTAATACCTGAATCTCCAGGTTTCTTTTTGTTGCTCTGCCGCGGCAACACGGCTATGGATGGCAAGTAAAAGAATCATTTTTACCAAAAATGTTTGGTAATTTTTCTTTTCTCAAAAAAGCCAAACTTTGTTGTTCATGATTGATTTGTGAAAGTATTTTTTAAAAAGTAAGAGATTTTTATAGGCACTGTAGCTGCAGTAAATATGCAGATTTATAATGTAAAAGATCCACATTTTATTCTGCTTTATATTCTGCCTCTGTATCACGACCATACAGATATCTGGCATGAGCTTTCTCCCTCCGACTGTTTCATTTTTGTTTTCATCATTAGTTTTAAAAGCTTAAATATTAATTCTATTCTTTAATAAGTAACATATCAACTACAAACTCCATGTTTAATATAATTTATAGATCGTAATGTAATGTAAAAAGTCCTAACTTCGACCGATTCTCGAGGAATAGGAATAAAAATCTCCTTCTGATCTTCATAATGAATCATGTAGTTCTGTTGTTTAAATTATTTCACTTGTAACAAGTAAAAACTGTCCTGCTATAACAGAATTAATCCACTTCTTTCCCAATTTTAAGGAATTATTGTCTTAAAACAAGCGCCTGTATATTGCTGAAAAGTTACTTGTAAGTTAGTTTTGTCGTATTCCACGCTTACTAAGATATTTTCACTAAAAACTAGACCAAAAATACTTGGTAAGATTTAGTGTTTTTGCAGTGTAGAAGTCGATGCTGGTAACCAGAACAAGTTTATTTGCACTTTAGGTAAACAAGCAATTAATCAATAACAATATATATGCAGGTAAACATGTGATCAGTATCAATAGATAATAAATCTGGTAGAATATTCAATAATTTCACTGAACTCTGATCCAGAACCGCACAGCATTCTGGGGGATGTAGGCAGAGGAAAGGCTTTAGCCACTCTCACAGCTAGCTGAGCAAAGGTTAGTGGAATCAACTCACTCTCTCACTCTTTGGTTACCTAGCAACTCACTCACTCTTTGGTTACCTAGCAACTCACTCACTCTTTGGTAACCTAGCAACAACCTTCGGAGAAACTGGCAGCAGCTTAAGGTTTTCCTCACCATGCCTCATAAATGCTTAAAAATAAAATAAAAAAACAATATTCACACCACCAGTTTGGCAGCATTTCATACATTAAAAACAAACAGCTAACCAGTAATGATCGATATCGACTGATATGAAACGCTTATAGATTTTCATTCTATCCTAATACTTTGATACCTTCATTTTCTACAGAACTCGTAAAGTTCAGTCGTTCTCAAACTGGTCCGCCGCCGCCCCCTAGTGGTATACAAGATATTGCATGTAAAGCGATTACTTGCATGATGCTGAGAGTTTTCATGCGTCGTTCACGAACGATTCAATTCTTTTGAACGAGTTTCAGTTGGTGAGAACTGTTCTTTGTTTTTTACGACAGATCGGGCCCTCCGTAGATAGACTCTGAAGTGACACATAGAATCATCAGGATTAAATATTATTTTATCAATCAAATCAAAGCAGTTTTTATCTGTTTACTGTCAAATTACATCAATCTGTCCCTTCTGTTTCTTGCGAATTATCGTAGAAATTCACACAAAATCAACAAATCCCTGCGCTTTTTCGTGCTAATATATAATTGTGAGTTTATTGCAGAATTTTGGATCTAAGTGATTGTTTGCAGTATTTCTTATTTTTACTAACAGCTGCTTCAGCCTCACTTAATGTCAAGTTGTAATCTATAATGGTATGGCAAGTAATAAAAAGCTGCATTTATTTCTAAATTAATACCAAAAACACTTTGATTTTTATTGCAAAAAATCACAAAAATGCTTCCAAAATCCTAGAAAGACTGAAAAGATTTTCAATATTTATTAATTTAAACATTTATTTATATTTTAACAGTTTTGTTTGTGGGTTTTATCAATACATTCTGGGACAACCGGCCCTTTAAGAACTTTCATGATTTTGATTTGGCCCAAAATTAAAACGCTGACATTTTAATTTTGATGTTGTGTTATCACGGGGCAGTCTAAGGTTAGTTGGTCTGTGTTTGTTTGTTAAATGTGGTAGATGATTCTCAGCCTGAAAAAGTTTGAGAAACACTAATGTAGCTCAATGCAATCATTTAAACTGAATCCCAAAGCACAAATAAGGACGGCGAAAACTTTAATTTGAATGTTTTTGAGCATTAACAGAACAATCAGTGTCAGCTTTACGCTCATCTATGTTTCCCCCGCCTCCTCTCTGTTGTCTATCATCTTCACTCCTAAAGTTGTACAGTTTAGCTGAATGAACTCATCTGAAAACCCTTTTTTGTCTTTACCCCTTCTCTTTCTACAGCATGACTGTGTAGCTCCTCCTCTTCTCTCTCTTTTCCCCCAACAGTGATGTGTTACTGAGCTAATGATGGCAGTGACCCTCCATCCTCCCACAAAACACTCACACATTGACATGTGTATGGAAAATCTGCAGAACACATACCTCTATACACACATGCGCACACACACACATTGCTGTTGACTGTGCTGCGTTTGCCTTGCAGGCTAACGGACATAGTTTTTTACAAATGGAGCACGAGACAGCCGTCTCTCTGCTGAAGAGTTTCCCTCGGACCGTGCACTTGGTGGTTCTGAGAGACGGCAGCACGCCATAGAAATAGTTTTATAACAAACAAACCCACTTCCCATCTCTACTCATCTCCATTCAACTCTACCCCACCGGCCCTCTGCTGGCGGCTTGTGGAACTGACATATGAGCCTTCTTTTTTTCTTCTTCTTGTTTTTTGTAACCTTTTTAAAGGAACACACAGACATCTATTTGCCTATTGCTGAACCAAAGGCAAATACTAGTGCCAAAAGTACCATGGGAAACATCTCTTCTCTTCTGTCTACCAGAGGTCAGCGACCTGATTGACGGACGGACGGACGGACCATGAAAGGATGCAACACTTTTCAGTTCCTTCAGGGCTGCTGCAGTTTGGATATTGTGGTTGTTTTCGAATGAGGCAGTTTTTCCATCAGCCAATCAGATTTTAGTTATTTTTTATTGGAGGATTTATTTATTTTTATGTATTGCTTTCCTTCACTTTCTTTTTCTTTTTTGGTTATCCCCAGTATGTAACTTTTTTTTTTATTTTTTACATATTTATTGAAACTGTCACTATTTCACTATTTATCTGTTTTGTTTGGTACAAAACAGATAAACTGTGGGGGGGAAAAAATGACCCCTCCCAATGCTAACTAGAAACAACCAATCATAGCCAGGAGGCGGATCTTAGTGCTGTCAATCACTGTCACAGATGGGCATAGAACCCAAATGTTAAACTCAAGTGAAACCAGCACTACTTCAACATATTTTTACTCATGTAAAAGTAAAAAATAGCCATCAAGTAAGAGTAAAAAAGTATTAGATAAAAAGTCTATTAAACTGATCAAATTATCAATTATTTCATATTTAAAAATGACATAATCAGAAGGAACAAAATATAAAGAAATTTAGCTAATTTAAGGACAAAATTACAAAAATTTATATAAGTAATAAAAAAATAAAATCAGGCAAAACAATTTTTTTTTCCAAATCAGTTCTTTTCAATAAAAAACTTCTGAAACTTTAACAAAAACTTCATGTGTTTGTCTGGTGATTTTTTTTAATTTAATTTATTAAAACATTTTTCATTCAGTGGGTAGAAAATCCAGAATTTTTTCTCAAGTAAGCGCAGTGATGTAATAAATTTACTCAAGTAAAAGTAAAAAGTACAATGTCTGAAACGACCTTTTTTACTCGAGTGTAACTAGTTACTACCCAACTCTGATTGGCAGTTCTACCATAGAGCAAGCTGCAGCTAAAGCTAGTTAGCATGGCGGAAAAATGTTTTTCCTGCAATGGCAAGTTGTTTCACCACCGTTACCACATTTAGCAGCATGATCACGTGGTTGATTGACAGCGCTAAGACCTGCCTCCTGGTTCTGATTGGTTATTTTTGGTGGGGAGCGGTACGTTTCTTCAAACACCAATTATAGCTCCGGGATCAGAGGGAGAAGATCGACTTTCTTTCACAAATTATCTGTTTCATAACAAACTCTCACAAAATGGTGGCAGTTTTAGCAAATATTTAAAAATATATATTTTTTATAAGTTACACACTGCAGCTTTAAATGAATGTGTAGCATCTTGTTCATTGCCTTGTCAGTAGTTCTGTTTTTTATAAAGCTTCTTAAGCCTCGCCCGTCATTCGTATTTATTTAATTTAGTCTTTTTTTTTTGTCTTTATGTTCTTTGCCTCCAGTGTACAGATAACTTTCTGCCTTTTTGTACATATATGAAGATTTGGCTTTCCTGAGCTGCACTCTCAGTTGGGCCCAGACTGAAAGCTCTAAAGGTTTATGATTAATATAACTGTTAATAAACTATATTCAGATTTTTTTTTTTTTTTATTTCCTGCAATTTTACAGGAGTCATTTCTCTGAATGGATTTCGTTTTTTTCTAAAGTACACCACGGTTTTACCTGTAAAGAAAACCCCTTTCATAGAACGTCATTGCTGATAGTTTTTAGGTTTGAAAAGTTTCGCTTGCGCAGCTGTGTTGAAAAGAGCTAAAGCAATATTTCTGCAGCTATTTGCAGCTGAGCCAACCTTGTCCTCTAGTGCCATCTACTGTACAAGTCATGCTAATGTTTACACCCACACTGCCATTCACTTGAACTAATAGGGAAACACAAAAAGAGCCCTGTGCCCCCGCGCTCCCACAATGCATCTGCACTCCTTGTGCACTGCTGCGTTATGGCGCCGAATTTGTATCACAGAAAACTAATTCCTACTCCTTGATTTATCACCAGTGATAACAACTGTGCCATTGTTCGAAAGTCCAGTCTTCTTCCATGTCCAGATTCTTCTTTTTCAAACGTTTGACTTGTACAATAGCCGGGCTTTTTTTCCCCATGTAAATCAGACTTGAACGACCAGACATTTGAAGACGCTGATGCTTTTCCGTAGAACTGTTTGGCTTATTCTGGTTCAAAATGTCAGATTTGCTTTGTCGTGGCTTGGATGAGACTTGAACTGAAATCTGGTGTCGTTGCTCAACAGTGATGTACTAAAAACTGGCTCAGATTAATGATCAGATCTGTTCGGAAGAGGACTATTTCCACTAAAAAAAGAATCTTAATTCAATATCAAAATTCTGGCTTTAATCTCAGAATTCTGATATTAAATTCAGAATTTAAACTTTTTTTTCTCAGGATTCAGATTTTAAACTCAACTTAATCTTTTGAGATCAAAAGTTAAAATTCTGGTGGTAAAAAAGTCATAAATTCAGAAAGAAAAAAGTCAGAACTCAGAAAAAAAAGTTGCAACTCCGTTTCTTTTTTCCTGTAATCCTCTTCCGTAGATTTATGTCTCAAAGCGTTTGTTGTTGCAGTGCCTTGAAAAAAGTATTCCTACCCTCTGAACTTCTCCACATTTTATGTTACAACCACAAGTTGCATTGTATTTTAAGAGACAACGAACCATGTTGTTTTCAACATAGTAGAAAGTCACTTTTCACTCAATGAAAACTTACAATTTTTGAGGTATATCTACGAATTTAAACATCTATACAGGTAAACTGATTTTTATTTTATTTTTTGTTTTAGCTGCTCTTTTAAAAATAGCCTACAGTCAAACAGGATGGAAAGTTTGAGGAGCCTTTTAATTATGTCTTTCCACAGATTATTCGCTCCAGACTTTGACTAGGCCAGATCTAAACAACTCCATTATTTCAAAATTATTCACTACTTTGTGAATAATGCGGTTGTGGTTGTAATGGCAACATGTGGACGAGTACACATGTTGGATACTTGCAATGCACAGTAAACTTCAACTTTCCCTGGAATATTTGTAGCCTGAAGTGGGAAAATTAAGTTTAAAGGAAGAAAAAAACAACTCATAATTCAGTTTTTGGGATGTTTTTGGCCAAAGAGTTGTATTGATATGACAAAAGTAACAACTTTAAAAAATAAAAAGTTTTATTTTATGTTTACATTTTGTCATATGAGAGCATCTTTCACTTTGCTATGCCCATTGTGTGTCAGTCACACTTTCATACAGACACAACACGGCAGTTTAAATATTGTGGTTGAGAGATTGAACCCTATTTAGAGTTTGAAATATCAGAAGTTATTATGACGTGAACAGAGACAAATGTTTGATAATATAATTATTTTTTACTCTATGTTTCAGGTAATTCTTTCTAAATATATTGATATACCTTAGCTTTGCTCAAAACTTGTGATATTTTGTAAAGACACTTGTATCAAAGATATGGATAGAAGTACGCACAGTGTGACTTGAAGACCTACACAAGTACTATCCAAAACTTGTACAAAAATGTATTTCTACTGTAATTGTGAATTTGTGTTATACAAATGCATATTATTATATATATGTATATGAGTATAAAAAACACCCATTTTCTATGTGTTTAGATGATATAAGAGACGAACAAATGAGGACGGTTTCACTGTATATAAACTGAATGAAATATAATTTAAAATTACTCATATTGATTGTGAATGTACTCATGCTTTCTGCAGTACTTAACACGTACCCAACTTGAATGCTGCTTCTTCTTCTGTAGTGTGACAAAAATGTACTTTGACCTCTGAGGAGAGAAACCCTGTCGAGTTATGAGTTGGACAAATTTTAGTGACGATCTTGCAGAACTATTTATTTCTTTATTTATTTGCACATGCAAGTTGAAAATCCTTCCAGTTTTAAGTTTGAGTATCAATGCGAAGAAATGCAATTGCTGAAGTATATATATAATATATATCATGTGTTTAGAATGCATTTTGCAGACACTACCTGTACATACTATTTAAGATACAGTTTTTACAACAAAAAAATATATGTATAAAATAGAAAAAATGCTGTGCAGCAATTATACTGGAGCCATTTTGGGCTTTGGGACGTACCATTTTTTCAATATATAAGAAGTGTTTTGAATAATGTACTAAAGTCTCTATTGTACAAATAATAAAAATGTCAATATTGGTAATGTTTGGTTCTGGTGTTTTACATTCTGGTTTTTGGGGGACATAAATTTTAATTCTTTAAATTTTAGTTCTTTTCAGAACGGAGGATGAGAGATGAAGAAAATGTTAAATAGTAAACATGGAAAAAAGTGGAGATGCAGAAAACATTAATGGAAGACGGGAATATGAATGTTGAACGACATGACGGACATAAAAATACAATTATTACAAAATACTTTGTTATACTTAACTTTAGTAACATAGCATATTGATTCATAAATGAATCTATACATTTATGCATATTAAATATATTTATTTTATATTAAATAAATGCTTATATATGTATTTTATATAAATATTGTAAATATATTTAATTTATATTAAATGTAATAGAAAATTATATTTACATTTATAATATAAATTGTATATTATAAAAGATATCATTTTTATATTACACGTATATAAATACAATTCTTATATAAAAAATAAATTCTAAAATATATTTTATAGAAATATTTTTTTATATTTATTTTATATTAAATATTTTTTTACTTCATTTAAAAAATTATAGATTGCTATCATTAAAAATTCAAAAATAAATTATTATAAAAATTTGTAATAAAAATGTATTGATCAACCTCATTGATCTCGTGATTCAAAAAATGTTTATTTAATTTACATAATTGTAAGTTTTTTTAAATAATTTATATGACATAAATTATTTCATATAAAATATATTTTAGATTTTGTATATGTCCTAATATAATATTTAATAAAATAATTATGTTATATTTAAAACCGATGAATGAAGTATGTTCTGTGTCTTTTGTGCATCATTCATATTACATGGTGGAAAAGTAAAACAGCCTTTTAAAGAATGTCTTGGATTAAAATTTGACTAAAATTTGATTAAATACATTTAGTGTCTTAGATGCTGAAATATTTCTTAAAAACAGCATAAAAGTTAAATTTCAACATTGTTTTTAACCAACCTGGTGTTTTGTGCATGCTGACAATATAAAATTAGATATAAAATAAGAGATTAATGTAGATCACCGATGTTTTCCTGAGTTTTACCTGAGCAGATGCTGCTTTGTCTCCCAGTTCATTAGTTTAAGAGCCTGGAAACGTTTTCATCCCTCCTGATCCGTCCCTCTCTGCTTTTCTTGACATTTATCTGAGCTGAGACGGACAGTTCATCCCTCCTGCTTCAGAAACCGACCATGAGGGGACGAAACTAAAATATCCACATCTTTTACACATTAGTTTTAAGAAAGCTAATGTAAAAAATTGTGTCAGTGTGCCTACATCCGACCTTGATTTAGGGATACTGACCGTCTTTTTTCATGGATTCAGATCTGTTTGTGTTTTAAGTTTGTGTTTTTATTAAACGTCAGTATCTTACCTGGAGGGGTTTAAATATTTTTTGAATTTTATAATTAAAAACACCTGTGTCTGCCTAAGCAGCTAATGATGTTTCACTTTAAACATGCTGAAAATGAGAAACTACACTGCAAAAACACAAAATCTTATAAAGTTCTTTGGTCTAGTTTCTAGTTTCTATCTTAATACACTTGAAGTGATTTACAGTAACTTTTCAGTCAGATATAGGAGCTTAATTTAAGTCAGTAATTCTTGAATTTTGATCAAAAGTAATCATTTCATTGGTTGATTATTTCACTTATAAAAAAAATTCTTATAAGCGAAATAATCTGTTTTTCCATTTTTAAGTAATTATTTACTTAAACCAAGCTCCAATATCTTGCTGAAATTTACTTATAAGTTAGTGCTATCTTATTTCAAAAGATATTTGCACTAGAAATTAAACCACAAATACTTGGTAAGACTTTGTGTTTTTGCAGTGCATTATTCTATTGGCAAACTTTCTTTGCTCTTTCCTTCACATCTAATTTAACTTAATTATATATTTTCTGACCTGTACCATTCCCCGCTGCTGCTCTCTCAGCATCAGTAGCCTTTGTACAACAAGGCTGACAATAAACAATAGAGTTTAACATTACACACACACACACACACACACACACACACACACATGTCCTTTTGTTTCGTTCCTCTTTAGTCTGTCTTTTACACACTGGCTTTAAACAAAACTGGTACTTCTGTATTCTGAGAGCCCAACCCACTTACATAATGATGCATGCATTTCTACCCACACTGATGCCGGAATGAGTGTGTGAATGTGTGTGTGAGAGAATGTGTTTTGCTCACCAACCACAGCAGTCAATAAGCTCTTGTGACTGGATCGATAACAACACCAGAGACTCTGACCTGCATTCAGCTGATGATAAACAGCCAAATCTATCCAACATGCAGAATTTTTTTATTGTCTTTAATTTTCTGTTTCTTTGAAACCGTAGAGTTTTATTTGTAAGTTTGGTTACAGCTGAACCAGATAGAAATATCTTACTTTGCATGGTACATTTGAAATTCTGAGAAAAGCTGGTCGATTTGGAGAACTCCACTTGGTAATCAATGCTCAATCAATAATAGTTTGTGCTTGGCTTCGGTCATTCTGAAAATGCACGATATATTTCATGTATGGCAGCAAAGCATTACTTGTACTGATTTTAACCTTTTTTTGACAAATACAGAACAATATTAATGCAGCAGTAAATAAATTATAACAAAACTGTGCCATGGTTCTGTCCGTCTGTCTGCTTTGTTTTCCTCCTCAGCTTTCACCTCCAATCAGGCTCGTCTGGTTCGCTGGTTACAGTCACTCAATTACAATTACAAGAGTAACTTTTTTTGAAACATTTACTTTAGGAGTATTTTACTTTTTGCTTTTGCTTAAGTAATTTTATCACAAAGTGTCGTTACTCTTACTTGAGTAAAATGTCTGGATTTTCTACTCTAAATGAAAAACAAATATGTTTTAACCAAAACTTCCCCACAGACACACACCTACAGTTTGTGTTAAAGTTTCATAAGTTTTTTTTTTATTGAAATAAACTGATTTGTTTTTGATACTTATATGAGTTGTCATTTTAGTCCATAAAATACCAAAATTTCCACTTAACTTTATATTTTGCTCCGTCTGATGATGTAATTTTTAAATATTAAATGAGTGATAATTTGATCAGTTACTTTTTTCCAAATACTTTTTACTCTTACTTCAGTAAAGTGTTTGGGGACTCTGCCAACCTCTCCTTAAAATATTGCTGAAAAGTGACTTAAAAGTTAATTTTGTTTTATTTCAAGTGTAATAAAATAACTCCACTAGAAACTAGAACAAGATTTTGTGTTTTTGCAGTATTTATACTGCGTTAGATGTAAAATGAGTTGTAAATTTGTGTGTGTGTGTTGACTTTGCAGCAACAAACCGTGGCTAGAGGTTAGCTTTAATTACAAACCACACATTTTTCAGACAGAACAAACGAACAAGCCACAGCTTGGATTCACCTGTAACATTTCACTACCAGCCACTCGTTTCAAACAACTTAAAAACAAATAAATATAAATCCACCCAAACCCAACACAGTAAGGGAAAAAGGCAGCTTTCCGAGTCTACATCTAATACAGATAAGAGTCAGATCTATCAGGGGAAAAACTAAATCTTTTACTCTGCTGAGTGGATTAGGGTGGATTCTGCGCACACCCTGGAATAGATCAGGCGTTTATCCACTGCGCACAATATAGCTGTTTAACATCACAATACCAGCAGGACACACAAGCTCCTTATAAAGAGCCTCTTTACTGACTGTGTGTGAGAGTGTGTGTGTTGGCCAAACCGGTTGGACCACGTCAAGACACCTGAATGAAGAAATGGAGAACTAGTTTGACCGGGACTGACTTTAAAGCGAAAGAAAGAATAAATAATAAAAGTCAGGCGTTACCGGCGGACTACTAAATTCAGGTGTTTTTGTCGTTTATGGCAGCGAAAAGCAGCGCTTTTGTTGGTTTGTTTAGAACAAGTTTCTTTCAGCTTTAAGCGACCAGTTGTTGCGGAGACATTTCGGTGTCCCAGTTTGGAGGAAGGACAGACGCACACATCTGTAATAACACACACACACACACACACACACCGATACAGCGACACAAGCTGCGCTGCGCCTGTCACCATGCCTGTGCGACAGAAAGGTAACTCAACTCTTTCTTTATTTAATATCCTCCCGTTTTATTATCACTATCTTACAGCTCAGCTGTTCTTTATTCCAAACTGTTGGAAATAAATCGCCTTTCGCGCCCGGAAAATGTCGGATCCTCTTTCCGGCGGTGCACAAACTTTTCTGAAACACCCGCAGGCAGTTTATGGTTTAATTGTTCACTGCTCTGATATGTGAAGTAAATAGAAGCTGTTTGACATTAGCAGTTCACGCTGACGATTCCAATGCACAGAGATATGTGAGTAATAAAGGTTTAGCCGACAAAAAAATGCTGTCATGGTCGCGTCATGTGCCACTCTTATCATGCTGAAGAGCGCAGGTTTGAGTTGTAACCAAGAGTAAATGGCACCAACAAAGAAGACGAAGAAATCCTACATGGTAGGGTGGTTGTTCGGAGTCCTGTATCCAGGCATATTAATGGAAAGTTGAGTGGAAGAAAAAAGTAGGGCAGAGAAAATTCCACAAGCAGCAAGCGTGACTGGATTGTTTTGGTGTTTTCAAATCAAAGTAAATTTAGAGATTGGTAATCCACGTTGCTCAATGTTTGTTGATTGGGGGATCCACTGTGTTTTATAAAGGCCAAAAAAATGGAAATAAAACTTTGGATATCGCTTTATGAATATTCTAATTTCATTTTCCAGCAGGACTTCGCAACTAACAACTGTACCAAACGTTTCAATTCCTGCACTAAGTGATCAACAATTCAATTAAGTTTTTTAGTAAATGGAAGATGAAAAAATACATTTTCTTTACTAAGTATAATAATTTTACAATTTTCTAAGAAACTGAAGTTTTGGGTTCTATTACCAAAGTTATCAGAAGTAAAATATTTGAAATGTATTAATCTATGTACTGTATATGTTTTACCTTTTGATTCTAACTACTAAATTGAATAAAATGTTCAATGTTATTTTAAATTACTGTGTTGCATTTTAAGTCAAATTAAATTAACCCAGGATACTAAAATTAAGTTTATTTGTAAAGTTCAAAGGTCACGCATTTACAGGTTTGTTTTTTCCAGCTGGACCAGTTGCTTGCAGGAACTTCTCCACATTGGCATTTGTCTTCAGGCAACAGAAAGATTTGGAAACACCTCAATAAAACGTTACTGAGGCTGTTCTTATAAATATAACTTTAAAAACAAGGATAGTTTACATTAGTTTGAAACCAATTTGTGAAATAAATTTTAAAAACTATTTTTTTTATTTTAATTTGAGTGTATAATCACTTTATTTTAATCTGGTTTAATCCAATCCAGCTCTTAAACCACAATAATCTACAGTTTTATAAAAAATTTTAACGCAAAGTTCATAATCTCCTTATTTTACTTTGGATTTTTTTTGGTCTTATTTTGTAATGTCGACGTTATTTGTGACATATTTTATGTATTCCTATAAGATGCCCAGCGGGCCCTGGAGCTGCTCCAGCAGTACCGGGTCAAACTGAACCAGAGACAGCAGAACCAGAGTCGGAGCAACCAGGGTTCTGCAGAGGAGGACCATCAGCTGACACAGTCTTTGGACCGAGTCATCAACGTCTTCCAAAGCCAACTCTTCAGCGCTCTTCTTGGTAAGAACATTTTGCACAATAAATAGGAACCAGCATATTATTTTCCTTTCTTGAATCTAGAAACAAGAGTTTTAGTCTATGAAATATCCTGACAAATTGTGAAAAAATGCATAAATAAATTGGGAAAATATGTACAATGGTGCATTAAGCTCATTATGGAAAGAAAGAAAGAAATAAAGGGGAAATTTTTGTCAAAAAGAAATTTTGAGATTAATTAAACTCAGAAGTTTCTGAGTTTGAAAAGTTGAAAAATTGCTAGAAAAAAACTCAGAAATGTTCAGATTAATGTCAAAAATCTTCTTGATAAAAGAAATTTATAAGTTTCCACCAACAAATTCTGAAATTTTGAGATTAATATCAGAAATTTTTTAGAAAAAAAAACAAGAAAACTTCTCAGTTTGAAAAGTTGAGAAATATATATTTTTTTTTTTGGCAGAAATTGATTTTACTTATTTTATTATCTGTTTACCATCGCTGTCATAAATATGTGTATCTTAATGATATATTGTTTTATCTATACTTTAATATTTTAACTCTCATTAAAAATAACACCAGTTAGATTTAATTCCAGAGTTGCAGCAAAGGTATTTTCTGTACATTAGTTCTAACTTTTAGCAAACAGCATCAGTTTGCATGGAAATATTTGATTGTGTAAACAAGAATATCTCCACTCAAAGTAAAAACCGGTCAGTCAGAGGATCAGACTCTACTGACTTTACATCACCTAAACTACCAAATTTCTCTTTTTGCATTTTCTGAACATGTTTGCATTGTTTGTTTACAAGCTGCTCACCTTTCACTGTTTTTCCTCTCTGGTGTTAAAGTTGCATCATGATAATGTAAAATGTTTTGTAGTTTAATTCTGTAATTCCTTTAATGAACACGATGATTTATTGCAAATGATTCATCTGCAGCTAAAAAATACTTCTAACATGTGAAAAGCTTGATTTAGCATTAATACAGTGTACAGTTAATCTGTTTGCTGTTTATTTCAAATTCAAAAATATTTTATTAACCCCAAATGAAAATTAAAAGTGGTTAGATTCTTCAAAGATGCCAACAGCCAGATCTTAATGTAAAGATTTTACAGATTTTTATATTTAAATTTTTTATTTTACAGATTTTGGTCTAAAAATATAATTACTTTTTATTCATTTTCATTCATTGGGCTAATTGGATAGCAAAAGGTGCTTTTATTTTCTTTTGACGCTAAAACTTCGTCACTTGAGGAGTTTTAGGTAAAACATATTAACAAGCAAAGAAGGTTTTTCTTATCCTAACTGCAAAATGTTTCTATTTTTGCTCTGTTCTGGCTTCATTACTGCTTAATTACTAATATGTTCAGCAAATGTCCTGTTTTGAGCCTGTGTGCTCTAGTTAATGAATCAATCGTAAATTAGTTGATGATTAATTCAATTAATCACAATTAATTGTTTCAGCCCTAATTTCCAAAGCTTATTTAAAAAACTTCAATTTTTCACAACCACGAGTTTGTCTACGTTGTTGATGATGATGAATTTTACTTCAGACAGACATTTCACCAAGAGGGAACCAAACATAATAAAAAGTAGAACTTTAGGACTTTTTAAGTGTAAATACAATGCCGTACTATCAAATATACATACTAAAATACATGCAAATACATCACTTGTTTGGTGATTATGAGTCTGAGAAGAAGTATGACGTTCTTCTAAATGTTCTGCTAAAACCTCACTGTTTTCTTTCTCTTCTTTATCTCTTGCTAGGCTGTAAAAGTTACCAAACCTTTTGGAGTTTGCTTTGTTGATATGAGCGATGATTTATTACTTAATTGCCTTTGCGTGCATTCAGAGAGGGGAAGTAAAACCTACAACTTTAACAGCTTCTGCTACATTCATGAAGTGGCCGTACTGCAAAAACACAACATAACTTAAATGTAACTTTTTAGCAAGATATAGGAGCTTACTTTATTGAATTGGCAGATTATTCCACTAATGAGGTAAAACTGTCTTGTGAAATAACTGACTTCTTTCCCAATTTTAAGTAATTATTTACTCAAAACAAGCTCTTATATCTTGCTGAAAAGTTATTTGTAAGTTAGTTTTGTCTTATTTCAAGTGTAATAAGATATTTGCACTAGAAACTAGACCAAAAATATTTGGTAAGATTTTGTGTTTTTGCAGTGTAGTAGTTTTAATAAGATAAGTGGAAGCTGTTAAAACTTTTCCTGTGAAGGTATGAAAACACGAAAACTTTTTGTTGCAGTACTCCATCTGTACACATGAGGGCCTCAGTGCACAAGCTAACGCAGTTTGGCTAGCAGTGTAAACATTGAGATGTTTAGAGATTGTTTTATTTCATATCTCAGAAGCTGTTTTCTGGAGGACAATTTTGTTTACAGAGACTTCATAGTTCATTTTATTTGTTGTTTTGTTATTTTTTATATTTAAAATGTCTTCCAGTTCCAGTGTTAAATGTTCATTAGACTTTAAAGTTTATTGATCTTTGAGAATGTGTTCTTTCATAATTAATATTGTTACTTGAAAATGGTCTCAAAATAACAATATTATCGTTTATCACAATAACTGCTGGGACAATTTATCGTACAGAAAAGTTTGTTATTGTGAAAGGCATATTTGCACATACCTGGTTCTCTTTTTTGTACGCTAATGTTGCAGGAATTTCTTAAAACAAAAGAAAAAATCATTTATTTGCGTCCCTACAAATATTTAGAAGCATCTACATATTTGTTTTTCACTCAGTCGGTAGAAAATCCAGAAAGTAAGAGTAGCAATACTTCATAATTAAATTACTCAAGTAAAAGTGTAAAATACAGCACAGTAAAAGTATTCCTAAAAGTACATTTTTTAAAAAAGTTACTCAAGTAAATGTAACTAGTTACCACCCAACTCTGATGCTTTGACAGTAAAATAATTGCCACTCTTATCTCAAAACTGTGATACCTTTATTGCGTAGTGTGTCCATTTCTGGGCCCTTTGCTTGGCCCTTTAGTGGATGATCATATGTAAAATATTTGAGGCTGGAGGAGTTTTAGCATAAATCCTGCTTAAGTTGTGCAGGAATTGAACAGAATAGAGAACAGCAGCCGTCACCGTGACTAAATCTGACGGAAAACACCATGATTGCAAAGAGGCTTGTAAGAAGGAGCAGCGAAGGTGAAGAAGCTAAAGCAGCTTGACCATAAAGCTCAGTATGACATTTGCTAATTGAAAGGTGAGTGATTAGCAGATGTGATCTGGCTTTGAGTTGGTTCATTCTCTAAGAAGGAAAGGACACTGTACTTTCTTTTGTAGCCAGTTTGAAATAAAACATTGTTGTTTCCCTCAGTGTTTTATAAGCCTGGCGAGCATCATGTAAGTTTGAGCAAATATGTAAAAGAAAAATGTGCAAAAGTCTTCCAATAACATAAGTACCCAGTGATATGTTCAAATTTTAAGCAGTTTTTAACTCAAAAGCATGTTTGGCTGCAAAACAGCTAAAACACTGAGGAAATCTAGTTGGAGGTTAACATCAGTCCAGCAGCTTCTGCCCCAATACATTAAATAAAATGCAGCAAATAACCCTAAACAAACTACAAGGCAACAACTCTCAGTGAGGAGTTAGCAACAGTTAGCAGCAAAATAAACATACGCAAAAAGTGCAACATTAATTTTAATAGTTAAAAACTTATACAAAACATGGCAAAATTACTCATAAAACTCTGAAAATGATTAAATTTGTCAAAATAAAATATGTGTTAAAATATGGCATATTTTAACATATAGCTGATCCTAATACAGACCACAGTTACCGACGGCAACAGAACAAAGGGGGAGGAGCTGTCAGTTGCTGGTTGCTATGGTAACCACCAACTGTCAAGAGCAGCAGAACTTCGATACATTTTTAGCAAAAGTCTGGAGAAACAACTTCATGATGAATTAAAATCAATTCAGCAAATGAATAAACAGTTTTGGACAAACTTCACATCTATAATATTGCTAAAATAAAACTCTGGTGTAGACTGACCAACGTATTTGATGTGTATAATTTTGGCACTCATCAGAATATAATGTGTGTTCAGTTGTTGACTGTATGGTGTTTTCTTTATAACTGTGTAGTTTTCTGTTTTTATTATGTAAAACACTTTGAAGCACCTTTCTGCTGAAATGTGCTATACAGATAAAGCCGCTACCACTGAGCTTAGCAAGTTTTCCCCGGGAAACCCCTGGTGTTTGTTATTATAGTTATTATTACTCCTTATGAACTGTTTCATTAATTCTTTAGTCACTGTTCAAATCTCTAATATCTCCACAGATATACAGGAGTACTATGAGGTGACAATCCTGCAGGACACTCAATGTTCTGAGAAACTTCCAGCTCCAGCACAACAATCACCAGTAAGTCCTTTGAGTCCCTCTGCCTCTGGAGAACCATCCAAACCTACCAAGACCAAGTCTATCAAATCCGCCTCCCTACCTAACCAAGACGGAGCGCCTACAAAAACATCATCTTCTCCTACAAGACAGCCCAGCATACCACAGTCTCACCCCGCCAAAGTAAAGTACCGTGCTCCTCCTCCACCAGTCCAACCAGGAAGCTTCAAGTCTGCAGAGCTGGTTATTTCCAAACCTTCTTCACCCTCTGCTGCATCGCCTTCCAGTGTTACTGTCAGCAGTGTGGAAACTCCCAATGTTCCCACTAAACCATCTCGAAATGGAACCAATTCGCATGCGACCGACGCAAAGTCACAGAGTACAACAAACCCAAAAAACCCAGCTGCCTCTAAAGACCTGAACCTGGTGACTGTCTCTGCGCTCGTCTCCAGCACCATCCAGGGTCTTGTGTCACCAACCACTCCAGATAAAGCTACTCCTACTAGCACCACTCCAACCACCAGTCCTGCTCCAAATACAGGCTCGGGAGCTGGTGTTTTTGCAGCTGCTTCCATCAATAAAGATCCAGGAACGAGCGTCATCGATGGAAGTAAAAGTCCAACGAGCCCCAGCCATGGAAAATTCACATTCGAGAGCAAAAGTCCAGCGAGTCCTTCAGCAAAGCAAAGCGAAGGACTTCCTCTTAGGTATGCTAGCACTCTTATTTCCTTGCTGTTTGAGCAGTGGTAGTAATACATTTGTTAACAGTTTTGTTAATGAGTTGTAGGACACATTTCACAATAAGAAACAGTCGTCCAAGATGTAATATTACTAGGGCTGTGGTAAACGATTATTTTAGTAATTGAGTAATCAATCATTTATTCTGTCGATTAATTGAGTAATCAAATGAAACTGTCCTGTTCTGTACTAACTACTTAAGCTAGTAGACCACTTCTTTCTCGCTCTCTGTGTCGACTAAGCTACACGCAGACACGTTGCCATAGCAACTGACAACAACACTTTATGTTTCAAGATTCAACACCAAAGAACACTCAAACATTTCCCACACAAAGAACAGAATATTAAGTCCACTACAGTTTTATGTTTTCAGGTTCAATGCTTATTTTTTGATTACTAGTAAGCGATCGCTGGGGTAGATTAGCTACTGCTGCTATTATCTAAGCTAATACTGCAGTGGTTGTTTAGCTAAACACCTGGTCTACTGATGATCTGTAAGAGTTGGTGATTAGGTTGCCTTTTTTCATTTTGTAACTGAATCAAAACATAGAATTACACAGCACATCTACATTTTAAGGTTTTCAAAGTCAAGCTAGCATAACTATGCTACTTTCCTCTCCCTCAAAATTTTTTCCTGACCTTGTTATCCAACTCGCATGCGAGACATCCAGTTGTCTTAGTGTTGATAATTAGGAGCAAAACACTTCGTCCTTTTTTCTTTATGTATCAAATGTACATTTAAGATTTAGCGCATTATATTAATAACTTAGCAGCTAAAACCAATGCTAGCAAGCAGCTCTTTGCCCTCCAGCAGGGAGATGTGTGCAACGGGTCCATATGAAAGAATGCTAGTAAGAAACAATTCAGTTCCTTTTTAAATAAGAAAACATTTTATTGCTTAAAATTAAATATAATTCAAACCTCTTTTTGTCTCAAGTAAAATTAAAAAGTTTTTCACACTTCAAAGTCTGAAAACAGATGATAGATAAAACGTGAACTTCTCTTAATTTTTTTTTCACATCAATACGTGTCTTGATGAGCATGTATATGTAACATTAGCCAATATGTATGTTTCCATGTACACATGTAACATGCCAGATTCTGCACTAACAATCACAGATATGTCCACTACATACACAGATCCACTACAAGATCAATGCATGTAGTGGATGTTTCCTGATCAGGTTTTTGTTGTGAAACATTAATTCTGTTTTTCTCTTCATACACTGAGCTGAGTTTTCTTTTCTTTTTAGCTTAAAATAATCCCACACTTTTAGACTTTTTTTTCTGTCTCTATAGCTGCTATTAGCACTTAGCATCCATCAACATCTCATTGGCGAAAGTAAGAGCGTTGCGCAACACAAACAATCATCTGGTGGTGACAAAGTGCACTAATGTGCAGCAGATAATCTGCCTCAAATTTTAAGAATTGTCTTTTGATAAATCATTACAGCCCTAAATGTTTCTCTGTTTAGAATTTGAAATGTAAAGTTTAGGATTTGGACTCAATTTGGGACATGCATGTATTGACATGATTTTGGACTTAGAAGGACTTTGAACTTGTCTTGAGATTTGGGTGGAAAGACTTGGGACTTGTAAAACAGTAATTTAGTTCCACCTCTCCAAATATCTTTTCCTAACATGTCCGGGTTAAATACAGTCCTGTAATCACTTACTATCTAAGCATCAAGATTAGTTTCCTTAAAAGAGGTTTGATCACTGCAGTTGTCGTGACCTGTGGAGTTTCTGCCATCTGCAATATTTCAGGTGCAAGAACTTTTTTTATTCTGTCCTGTGGGAATCAAATCAAGACGCTAAGTCCTGAATTAAGACATGAACAGATGTTATTAATCGAAAAAAGGTAAAATAATTAAAATATTTACATGCTGAATTTTGAAACAACACAGAATGAGATCCATGATTTTAGTTTGTGTTTTTAATTATAGTTTAGTTTTATTTTGTTGTGACAAATTGTCCAACTCATTTAGTTTTAATTAGAGTGTGTGCACTAGTTTCTATTACTTATTAGCTAAATAATTTTAGGGTTTTATTAGTTAAAGTAGTAGTTTTAGTTTAACATACTTTGGTAAATTTTTAGATACAGAATTTAAAAAAAGTCAGAATATTTTAATTTTACATCTCAATTGACTACTGGGCGTTTTCTTCCAACGTCCTCCATTTTGCAGATTAGAGTAAGATGAGGATGAGTACGGCGCACCGTATTTTGACGTAAACCTTTTGTGTGTGTGTGTGTGTGTGTGTAGGTGTGTGTGTTTGTGTGCGGCTTCAAAACACATGAAAACAAAGGAAATAACTTCAGTATGTTCCAGATAGTTCTATAAAAGCATGATACAGTTCCTCTTAAATTTTTCATTAATTGCCGTTTTTATTTATAGCAAAAATCTGTTTTTAATTTCAGTTTTTGTTATTTTGTTAGTTTTAATTAACTTTAGAAACCTTGGTGAGTTCATGCGCTGACATTCTTTCTGTTCCCAGTCCAACCAGCCCAGGGCAGGTAAAGGCTACCAGTGATAGCCCCGGCTACGGACCGACCCGCTCCAAGTCGCCCGCAGACCCACTGGCCACTAACAAGGTAATCCATTTCTTCATTCTGTGTCTGTGCTGAAGGAAACGTGGAGAAAGTAACTCACTAGCTTGATGATTGAGCTTAGAGAGTTTGATTATGATTTGCTTCCAGAAAAACAAAACATTCACCTCTTTTTTCAGTTTTCTTTTTTGTTTCATTCCTTTGCAAAGTGCTGGCTGTTTTTAAACAATTGCATTTTCATGGCTTGCATTACATTATGTAACATGGCAAGTGATCACTTTCATACAATAATATGGTTTAGTATAATGCAAAAAAAAGAAAAAAATGTTGGCGGATTAATGGAAATAGTGTCGCTGGTTTTGCTTGCATGTTGAGTTTTGAGTTGCTGTTGTTTCTGGAGATTTGGCTTGGGATTTATTTGTATTTCTTATCTAAGGTCTGCTTTTTAAATTATTTTCACAATATCTGTGAAAAGATATCTGCTGCTGCTGGTCTGAATTGTTGACATTTATGTGCTGCTCAGATTCAACTATAACCGGAAAGAGAAACTTTTCTTGAGAAACTTTTTCTTTTAGTTCCACTGTAAGATCTAATATAGTTTCTGAGGATACACAGATTGACCAACCTTTGTTTTTCCTTTCATTTCTGATTAAAGTAATGAAAAATACAGCTGCACCCTCACTAAATTAGAACTTCATTAACAAAATAATATTACGCTGTAAGTCAGTGTAAAACAAAATGAAACTCAAATATTATATAAACTCAATCAGAGATAAAATTAATGTGTTTCTGGGAACTGAAAAGACATAGAAAAACTCAAATCCCGACATGAAGGAAAATAAAAGTTGAACAAACAGCAAAAATAACATGAGAATTGGACATGTGGAAATTTTAGATTAATCTAAAAATGTCTGAGTATTTTTTTTTTACCTTTGGAGCTAAGAAATTTTCAGGTTTTTTCTAGAAAATTTCTGAAATTAATCTCAAAATTTTTGAGTTCTCTTTTTCTTTTGATATTTGTCCAGAAAATGATACGAGGTACTAGACTCAAAACTTGCAGATGAGCAATAATTCATGTTCAGTTGTTGAGTTCATGTACTCAACATTTTAGAAAATAAAGAACTGATGATATTTTTGCAGTATCTGTGAAAAAGTCTAAGTTAATGATAGCTAAAATTAATATTCTAGCTTTCTGAAAAACATCAGAATGAACAGAAATAAATTAAATCAGTAAAATAAACAAAATTATTGACTTCCAATCAAAATTATTATTAATGATGTGTGACTAAAACCTGCCAGGATATAAAATTTACATCTCTTTTGCTTCTTAAGGAGCCTCAAGATCTTTTCTACCAACAAAGTTGAAAGTGGAGCATCTTTGCTATACTGCTGTCACTGTTCACTCTATCTAACCCCCACTTCTACCAGAGACCTGACCTGATAAAGCAGTGGAGAGTGGTGTGTGTGTGTGTGTGTGTGTGTGTGTGTGTGTGTGTGTGTGTGTAGTATCTGAATTTTTGCATGCGCTCATGTCTGTGTACACATGTCTGTCTGCGAGTGTTTGCCTGTTCATCCATGTGTGTACACCAGTCTCTAGATGCCGCCTGTTTTCTTTTCTTTTTTTTTTTATCTGCTGAGTTTGGTTGGCGTTCGTACGCGGATGCATATTTATATGCACAGATAAATCTATTTCTGAGCCGTGCGCTCTTCTGCGAGGTCAGAATGTGGAAACCGGCTGCCATTAACCGAAGACGGCAGCTGAGAAACCAGAGAGCGGGTGGAGATGCTACGCTATGGTTGCCATGTTTCCGAGGCGGCCTTTGATTTAGCTGACCGCTCTGACGAAGGGACAGGTGGAGAAACGGGGTCAAGAGAAACTGAGGGATAAAAAAACAAAGACAAAGAGACGGCAAAGAGCAACAAATAGCTGTCAGGATGAGGAAGTTGGTCCTGGGAGATGATTTGGTGAAAGTTGGCCAAGCAGACTGGTGAGGATGGACTGCATCTGCATCCTCACTACGAAGGTGAGACACGAACTTTCAAACCAGGCGATGACTTGAATTTATCCAATGATCGCAAAACGTACAAGTTTACGTTGTCGTCTTATCTAAGAATATGTTGATAAACCCAAAATTACTTCCTTTCCTGTGTAAGGAAGTATTTTTTGTCTAGTTTCGAGAGCAAATATCTTCGTACACTTGAAATAAAAGAAAATAAACTTACAAGTAACTTTTCAGCAAGAGGCTTGTTTTAAGTAAATAATTCCTTAATATTGATGAAAAAGTGTTAGTTCCATTGGTAGATTATTTCACAACTACTCTTCTCCGTTACCTAGCAACCTCAGCAAAGCCCTGCCCGTCACCTAGCAACCAAGTTCTAGTTTTTCTGGCAGTTTATTTCACTTCTTTATTTCACTTGTGTTGAAACTTGTACTTTTTCATCCATAAAAAAAGTATATTTACTTAAAACAAGCCTCTATATCTTGCTAAAAAGCGAATTTTATGTTTGTCTTATTTCAAGTGTAGAACCTCCTAAACCAAAATTATTTGGTAAGATTTTATGTTTTTACTGCGTTATAGCAAATACACAAAGGTTTACCTGATGAGTCAAATTGGGAACAGACTTTTACTTGTTGCTCTAATTCAGGGGTTTCAAACTCATTTTGGTTTTTCATCCGAAAATCTGAATGTTCTTAAAGGGCCGGTTGTTCCAGAGTATATTGATAAAACCAATTTCACTGTTAAAATGTCAATAAATAGTTGCTCCTCCAGGATTCTGTGATTGTTTTTGCAGATTTTGTGATGCCAATTTAGAAATATTTATAAGGAATTTTTACAATATTTGCGCTAATGTGTGACATTAAATTTGACTTTATTACCATCTGATCATTTACGGACTATAACTTGACATCAAGTAAAGCCGAGTCACTTAAACTCAATGATTTTGACCAATTGGGAGAACATTTGCAGTGAAATCAAAAAATAAAGTGGAGATTTGTTGATTTTGTGTGAATTCAGTGAAAAACTGAAGGGACTTATTGATGTAATTTGGAGCCTAGATGGCCACGTAAAAAGCTACGACGCGCCAGATTTGGCAGCCGGGCCTTGAGTTTGACACTTGTGCTCTAATTTCTATCTTTTTATCTCAAAGAAACAGATTTTATTTTTAGCGAAGCTAAAGCAAATCTTGATCTGTTGTCTAGCTGTCAGTTTGACAACATGTGGCTTCCCGAGAGGCAAGAAACTGGGTTGACGGGACAAACAAAAGACTGCCTGACCCGATGGGAACGCACCAGTTGACTGATCTCTGAAGGATAGAAAACATTGCAAAACCAGGGTGGAAATTAAGCTAATAAGCTAATATATTAGGCATTTATGTATCATCTTTTATTATTCTTTTGATGATTTATGATAAAATAGACTTATGATGATGCTGTAGATTATTTTTAAAAATCAAGAGGGATGCCTACATAAGAAAAATATAAGCCAAGCTTAAAATTTGACATTTATTTAGTAATAAATTAACTATTTTTGAGAATATATCAATATAATAAAATATTTTTCTGATATCTGTTGTATTAGCAACTAGCATTTTCACACACAAGTTGCATATTTTTTTAAAACCCAGTATTATCTCATTGGGTCATTGCCATACTGATCCGGCAAGGTCAAAGAGGGCGACTCTTGTGACCTTGAAAACCATTCATTGCTCCACTAAGCCCCCCAACCCATTAATCCTGCCAGTGGACTTTTCCGAACTAACCTGGCGAGTCTTGAAAAAGACAGTAGGGATTCCATCTCACATTCATTCGCTTAATCTGGTTTACCTGATTAAGCGAATGGATTAAAAATGAGAGGGTGAAGCTGAGGAACTGCAGGAAACCGTCGCAGTATGGTTTCCTGCCCCAACTCAATGCTACTATTGCTGTCTGAAGAAATGCACCACTCCTGCCCAAAAACAACCAATCAGAGTGAGGAGGTGGGGCTTGGTGCTGTCAATCAACTCATGTAGTCGCTGTTAAATGTGCTAAAGGCAGAGAAACAACTCACCATTACAGGAAATTCATTTATCTGTCGTCATCAGTGGGTATGCTAACTAGCCTTAGCATTCACAACAGGCTATGCTAGCTGCAGGAGGTGATTGGCAGCGCTAAGAGCTGCCTCCTGGCTCTGATTGGTTGTTTGTAGTTAACTCTGGAAGAAGGCAGAGGACCCACAAACCAGTTTTCAACTAACTAACTAACTAACTAACTAACTAACTAACTAACTAACTAACTAACTAACTAACTAACTAACTAACTAAATCCTGGCTGTTTTTAAACTCAGCACTGTAAAAACACAAAATCATACCAAGTATTTTTGGTCTAGTTTCTAGTGCGAATATCATATTACACTTGAAATAAGACAAAAGTAACTTTTCAGTAAGATATCGGAGCTAAGTATGTAATTCCTTAATATTGATTAAAAAAATACTAATTCCAATGGCAGATTAATTCACTTAAAACATGAGAAAATTTCATCAATATTACAAAGTTATTCCCTTGAAAGAAGGTCTAATATCTTACTGAAAAGTTACTTATAAGTTAGTTTTGTCTTATTTGAAGTGTGATATAATATTTGCACTAGAAACTAGAACAAAAATGATAAACTTTTCTGTTTTTGCATTGAATATGTTTTGATTTTATCTGAACAATATTTGATATTTGACTCATTCTCAGTAAATATTCTTTCTTTCTTTCCCAATCCTCTTTCCCTCTTTGATTTAGCGAGTCTTAAATGCAGCTCTGGTTTTATCGGTAATTGCTGTTTGGCCTTTCTGTCACTGTCCCATTATTCATCAGGAGTGCTGCAGTTCTTCCTAAGAGGCTTACCTTAGGCTCCTAATAGACTTTACGAAGGTGGAGCTATTTTAGGACGGACAAAGAAGCGAAAAGCAAAAAATAGAGACTAACGCACACTGACTTTTACTGCATGACGTTGCTGCGTACTCAGTTTTATTTGGCTTTTTGAAACTTTGTTTTGCCAAAAAATGACACCCTGCGTCACGGCAGCTGACCTTTTATCCGCCCGGCGTTGTGATGGGACTTGGAGGAGGGGAAACGACCAACTCATGATTTGATGGGGGTCAGAACCTCCAAACGAGATGAAAACAAGAGATCAGCTTCTGGAGTAGGACTAACAAAGGAATGAAAGACTCTGTTTCCCTCGAGCTATAAAAACTTGAGAGAAAAGATGAAAAATCTTAGAGGATTTGTGAAGTAAAGGAAAAAACCGGGACGAGGCTTTGGATTTACCTGCTGGTCCAGCATGCATGAGCGCTACTTTTAAAGATGGAGCACAGCAACTCTACGTCTTCAGACGATGTAATGTGTTTATTTGGTTTAAAAATCAAATTTAGTCCTTTTATTTTTTAGTTTTTAGAATGTAACTGATGAAAAAAAATGTGGAATTTCATGCATCTTGCTTTTTAAATTTAGCTTTAAATGAGCTGATTTTACATCAAGCACATTTCTGTTTTAATATTTACATGTTGACAATGTCAGGATTTTTTTAAAATGGGGTTTGGGGCAAAGGTCAGGTGTCAGTTATCACATTTAATCTGAACACAGCAAAGGTCACACTGCAAAAACAGAAAATCTTACCAAGTATTTTTGGTCTAGTTTCCAGTGCAAATATCTTAGCAGTAACTTTTTTAGCAATATATAGGGACTTGTTCTAAGTCAATAATTACTTAGTATTCATGAAAACGTTCTAGTTTCATTTGCAGATTATTGTACTTGTAGCAAGACATTTTTCCCATGTTAAAAGTGAAATAATCTGCCAGTGGAACTTGTAGTTTTTCATCAATATTAAGGAATATTTGACTTAAAACAAGCCTCTATATCATTCTAAAAATATTACTTATAAGTTAGTTTTGTCTTTTTTAAAATTTACTAAGATATTTGCGCTAGAAACTTGACCAAAAATACTTGGTAGGATTTTCTGTTTTTGCAGTGTATTTTTATGTACCTGGCATAAGACAAAACTAACTTACACGTAACTTTTTAGCTTGTTTTAAGTTAATAATTCCTTAATATTAATGAAAAATTACTAGTTCCCCTCACAGATTGTTTCACTTATAATATTAGAAAAAAGTGAAATAATCTTCCAGTAGAACTAGAACTGGGTTGCTAGGTAACGGGCTTGGCTTGGCTGGTGTTGCTAGGCAACGGCACAGTGCCTTTCACTTGTGAAATAATTTTTAAAAAGTTACTTGTAAAGTCTGTCACAATAAACAATAAATCAATTAATCGCATGATAAATTAAAACAATCTCAATCATTTCCATTTGCACGATTTATTGTTTTTCTCTTGACCAAAATTGGTCTTCAATCTGGTGTTTTGGTTTCAAAATTGGTAGAAAGAGACTTCATAACTCATTTTATTTATTGTTTCTGTTGTTTTGTTTATTTATTTTGGATATTTAAAATGTCTTTCTGTTCCAGCTTTTAAATGTTCATTAGAATTTAAAGTTTATTGTTCTTTGAGAATTACTGGAAAATTGTCACAATATTTATCGCAATAACTTCTGGGACAATCTATCGTCCAGCAAAATTTGTCATTGTGACAGGCATAATTTCAATATTTATTGTAGAACCTGGACAAAATGTTTCTGTTTTTGCAGTGCATATAAAGGCACTTGACTCAGTCAGATTCAGTTCAAATAAGGAGACATCAACTACTTATTTCCTTAAACAAAATTACACATTTTGAGGCATCAAAATACAGAATCTTATCCAGTTTTTTAGGAACTGTGTCAGAGGTTTTGTGCAGCAGCGATTCTGGCTGACGTTCAAGAACAGCTGAGTAACTGAAGCGGATTAGTCGGTGCAGAAGTTGTGGATTCACTAAGCTTAGCACCTCGCTAACTGCTTCAGAGAAACCACACGCTTAATACAGTCTATTTAATGCAGTACTATGCGGATTTACAATCTATTATGTCACATATACTGTAAATATAAAGTTAAATGGACATTTTGGTATTTTAAGGACAAAAATGACAATAATTCATATAAACAACAGAAAAATAACAATATTAGGCAAAATAATTTGTTTCCAAATCAGCTTTTTTCTGTAAAAAAATTATGAAACTTTAACAGAAACTGCAGGTGTGTGTCTGTGTCTGGTGAATTTTTGGTTAAAACATGTTTGTTTTTCATTCAGTGGGTAGAAAATCCAGATATTTTACTCAAGTAAGAGTAAAAATACTTCATAATAAAAGTAATTGTAATTGAGTAAATGTAACTAGTTACTACTGAGCTCTGCTTATCATTTATACAGTCGACCCTGAGCAGCAAATCCCATTAGGTGGATCTTTGCTATATGCAGACATTCACCTCAAGTACAAGAGCAGATATAAAATATACACACAATTCATCTGAAAACCAATTATTTTCCAGTTCCATTTTTAGACGTCAGACAGCGGTTACAGGAGTCAGACTGATTTATTTATCCCGCTGAGTCTTGGACTCCATGATGTTCTGCCAAACCAGATCGCTCATCCGATCCAATCCCTGCATGATTTTGTGTCAGCGTTCCAAAGAGTTTTCCTCTAAATAATTAATGCGACTGAAGTCAGGCGACTCTGCAGCTCCAGGACAGTCAGCTCTCTCAGATCTTCTGTTTTTCTGTCCTGGTGCAACGTCGAATCATCCCCCAGGCAAACACATTCGACCTGAAATAATTAGTTCCTATATTTCACTGTTTGTCTGATTAATTATTGTGCACCAGAAGCTAACGTTATTGCTGTCGCTCAGCAGGTGTTGAATCGAAATCTGTTTCGTTTTGTTTGTTGTTCCGCACTAAAAAAAAGAAGAAAATGGAGCTCCAGATTTAAAAAGTTAGGATAATTTGTTGCATGTAAACAAATGAAGTTTGTCAAACTTGGATAAACGTAATTTAATCTCTCGTTAATGAAATTATTTCAATCATTTTTAAGTTGGATTGACATTTTTTTCAGTGTGGTTTCGCTAAATCGGCTTCACATAATAAATAAATAAGACAGAGTTACATATTCATCTAATTTTTACAAAATAGTTAATACAACAACGTTAGTGCAAAAAATAATGACAGCTTAGTCAGCTGTAAGGAAGAGGATTAGGACCTCTGGGGGAGAAAAATCACAATATCAACATTTTTATTTATTTATTTTTTTTATTTATTTTTTAGAATTGCGACTTTAAACTCAGAATTTGACATTTTTTTCCCCTCGAAATTCTGATTTTTTTCTCAGAATTTTGATTTTTTTCAGAATTCTGACTTCTGTTTTTACAGATTTCTCACTTTGATCTCAGATTCTTCATTTCTGAGATCAAAAGTCAGAATTCTGAGGAAAAAGTCAGATTTTGTTTTTGCCCTAATATTCTTCCATATACATAGCGAAAATCTGCTCTGTTGCCAACATAAAATAAATATTAATTTATAGCAATACCTGCACAAAAGTTGTATTATGTTGGATTATTAAATATGTTTTGACTGCATATTTCTCTTCCATCAGGTTTTATTGTGTTTGTTTTCTTAGTTTTGAAAACCCTCCTGAAAGATAAATCAGACTTTTTTAATGCTTCTCCTAATTTCTTCCATTACTTTAATAAGTATTTTTAGTAAATAATTGTTGAAACTATTTGAGGTCTTTAAAGTTTACAGTGAACTTGAGTTTAACGAGGTTCAGGTAATTAAATAGTTGAATGATTTCAGATATTGCTGTGTTCATGTTTTACCACATAGTGGCACTGCATGAATGGATGTACTTCATATGACCCCAACTGCATGAGCTATAAAATGCTTCCTAATGCAAAACCTTCACATTTACAATTCAGCTTCATCAGCAGCTGAAACGTCTGTCAGTATTTATAATTACTAAAGGTTCTAAAAATAACCTCCCATTAATATTTCCCTTCTGCTCAGTGGATTTTTGTGCTGGGATGTTGCAGAACCGAGACGCTGATGGATATGAACTCAGTCTTTATTTTAACCTGAATTCACAGCTGTTTTTTAAATGTTGCCCCCTGCAGTTGTTAGTAATTGCTCAACATGAAGAATGGAGAATATTTTGATTGGCTGGAAGAGAGCGTAAGAGGTTGACATGCTAGCGGTGTGGTTATTTCTGTGCTGGCTGACCTACTAATGTTTACATGTAGTGCATCATGCCTGCTAGGCTCGTTAGGTAGCTTCCAGCCTCATCCTGACACGTTTCTCTCATTTGTCTCCTGCTTGTTTTTAATTTTTCTTCTTCCAACTTCTGGGTAGATTTAAATTTTTAAATCCAGTCTTAAAAATTTGCTTTTGGCTTTTTCTGTGCACATTTTTACTGTGTATTTTTAGTCAGAGCTGGATAGTAACTTATTACATTTACTCAATTATATTTATTGAGTAATGTTTTTTGAAACAAAATCTACGTTTTGGAGTATTTTTACTAGGTTGTATTTTTTATTTCTACTTGAGTAATTTTTTTGTGAAGTATTTCTACTCTTACTTGAGCAAAATTTCTGGATTTTCGAACAGAAAATTCAACAGACAGACACACACCTGCAGTTTGTGTTAAAAGTTTCAGATTTATTTTTTTTTTAAAAGAAACTGATTAGGAATTTTTTTAAATTATTGTTGTTTCTATCCTAAAAATACCAAAATCTCCATGTTACTCAGACAAGTAAGAGTAAAAATACTCTTTAAAGTAATTTTTTTCGAAAAGATTACTCAATAAATGTAACTAGTTATTACCCAACTCTGTTACTGAGAAACTGATCAAATTGTCAATCATTACATATTTAGAAATTACGTCATTAGATGGACTAAAATATAAAGTTAAGTGGAAATGTTGGTGTTTGTTTTTCATTCAGTCGGTAGAAAATCCAGAAATTTTACTCAAGTAAAAGTGAAAATCACAAGTAAAAACACTCCTAGAAGTGTTTTTTCCAAAAGTTACTCAAGTAAATGTAACTAGTTACTGCCCAGCTCTGCTGTAGTTTATAAAGTAGATTTTTTGTCAGAATCTTTTTCCGTTTTTTCTTTTTTTGTTGTTGTTTTCTTCGTTGACCCCAAGTGATGCTTTGTTCTCTTGCTGCTCTGCATTCTTCCACTTTCTGTCTTATTTACCGTCACGCTGAGTTGTTTGTTTTCAACTGAAGGTGAGAAGCCAGAGGCAGCCACAGAGACACCACAGTGTGTGTGTGTGTGTGTGTGTGTGTGTGTGTGTGTGTGTGTGTGTGTGTTGTAGCCCAGATGGCCCAGCCGTCAGCATCAAGCTCTGAGCTTTGAGTTGTTTGACTTCCACTGCCCTTCTCACTGAAATCAAAAAAGTTCAACTATCTGGTTTCATTTAACTAAAAGGAAATTACCAAAATATTGCTACTTATATTTAATTTACTAGTGAGCCATTTGTTCATTTCCTTCTTTGTTTTTTTGTTTTGTTTTTTTGCTGTCTTAATAGTTTCCGTATAAATTCAGAAGGTAATTTGTTAGATTAAATCAACTGCATACAAAAACTATAAACTTTTATATATTGTTTATTTATTTGGTTCCTCATTGACCATTGCAGTAACAACGACTACTCTTTCTGGAGTCCACATAATAAAAAAAACAATTTATTACAAAAATAGTTACACACACTTTACCTAATATTAGAAACATGGCAAGTTAATTCATAAAAGCACAGTTTTAGCACTTTATGTAATGTGTGTAATGTGTTTTGCAGTGTCCTCTACTAGATTTGGTCTTTGGATCGCTTCTTTTTTTGGTTTTTAACAGAACCGAAACACATAGAATTCTGCAGCACATCTACATGTTAAGGTTGTCATAGTCAAGCTAGCATGACTGAACTACTTCTCTCTCTCTCTGTCTCTCTCTGTCGCTCTCTCTCTATTTTTTCCATAATTAAAACTTTCTCCTGACTTTGCTACATAGTTGTCAGCACTGCATCTCTTTTTCTTTAATATATCTGGCATATATTTATGATTTATCGTGTTATATTGACAACGTGATAGCTAAAACCAATGCTAATTATTGTCGGCTAGCAGCTTTTTGCTAGCAGCAGGAAGATTGTGACGGGATCTTTACACCTTGGTGCTAGTCTGGTCACACAATGAGTTAAACTGTCTCTAAACTTGATAGTTCATTATTAGTTTTAACACTAGAACATAAAAAGACTGGCCAGAAAGTAATGTTATGTTCTCCAAGCGGCTGAGTTCTCAGCAGTTTAGATTAATGATTATTCTTGGCAAAAAGGAGGGCAGCAGACATGAAAAAAAGAAAAGAAACTCAAGGCAAGGACCAGCTGGGTCAAACTTGTTTCCAGCTGAGCGGATGGCGAGCCACTATAAATTATTGCCTGATTATAGAGGCTAAAGCAGAGTCAAAATTATTCCTCTGGGGCTGGAAGTTCGAAAACACTCTTCATGCAAGTTGATGTTCATATTATGTTTACTGGGACAGTGAATTAAACCTGAAACATTTATTTAAAAAAATATCTAACATTGTGAAACGGTTTCTGCAGGGAGAATAACCAAAATATTTTTATTGGAAATCACAAGCTGCGTTTCATTTTTACAAATGTCCGCAAAAAAAAGTCATTTTTACTGCTGTGGTGTTTCCATTAAATAAGAGAAGCAATTAAAATCACACAAGAATAATTTGTCCAAAAACATGCCATGCGGATGAACTCCAACTACTTCCTGTTGTCT
The DNA here is from genome assembly GCA_903066825.1 of Alfaro cultratus. Lineage (NCBI taxonomy): Eukaryota > Metazoa > Chordata > Actinopteri > Cyprinodontiformes > Poeciliidae > Alfaro > Alfaro cultratus. Next base: position 40,457 of record CAEFZX010029831.1, read on the forward strand.
TCTTCATGGTTTCTGACAGAAGTAACAGTTGATCATGTGACTCGTGAAAGAAACTGTTTCCATTGAAGTTTTGTGAAATAAACCAATTTTGATACAAAAAACAAAAACTCACCTCATTCTAGAGCCAAAAAGTGTTTATCAAAAATGATTTTATTTTTTCAAAACTGGTGTGTTTCCATTAAGCAAAATTATTTTCGAAATGTCAAAACACGCAATTACATTCCCAATGGAAACACAGCTGATGATTTATGTTTAAAAAAAATTAATGAAAAAAGCTGAAAGTGCGTCAATCGTCGTCGTTTTTTTTTTTTATTATCCTTTAACCAGATGATTTGATTGGGAACAAATTCCAATTTTCTATAACGACCTTCTCAGAAAACATTTAAACATCATACAACAAAATATCGTAAAGCAGAGAAAAAATAACAAAAATATAATAGTATTCATACTGACTAAATGTATCATAAACATGAAAGAAATTACTCAAGAAAAAAAAAGGATTTGGTGTAAAACATCTACTCAACTGGTCAAATTATCAATCTATTTAATTTTATTTAAAAATTACATCATCAGATGGACCAAAATATAAAGTTGAGTGAAAATGTTGTTATTTTAAGGACCAAAACAACAATAATTCACATTAGTAGCAAAATAATAAATAAATCAGGCAAAAATAATTTTTTCAAATCAGTTTCTTTCAATAAAATAAGTTTTTCAAAATAAAAAACTTATGAAACTTTAACAGAAACTGCAGGTGTGTGTCTGTCTGGTTAATCTTGGGTTTAAACATGTTTGTGGGTAGAAAATCCAGATATTTTACTCAAGTAAGAGTAGAAATACTTCACAATAAAATTACTCAAGTAAATGTAAAAAGTACAGCAGAGTAAAAATACTTGTAAAAGTAATTTTTTTCCAAAAAGTTACTCAAGTAAAGCTGATTAACTGTAACTCTGTTTCTTACTGAGTTGCTATTGAATCTTTAATCTTTTTGCAAGTTTTATTTACTGACACAACTTTTCAAGTTAATATTATACATTCAAACATTTATTATTGTAGTAACTATAACGAGGTGAACATAACAGGCTGTAGAGTTTGCACATTTTACGAGTTTAATATGGTTTATGTGCTGACATAGCAGATGTGCAAACACCGAGGTGTTGAGTAAAAACCTGCAGGGTCATCGAGGAGAAAAAACAGTTGCTTAGCTGTTAATGAAACTCTGCTGGACATGCTCTAAAAATAGACTGCAGCAATTAAATAATGTACATGCAAGTTCCCATCCTCAATATCTCACTGTACATAGCTGACAGTTGAGGTCTTACAGTTATTGAATTAAATTTTAATACAAGGCTCCTTTCATGAAACTAAAGTTCAGACCTTTTAATTCTGCAGTTACAGCTTCATAATTCTGCTTCACTTTTGTTTTCTTAAATAAAAATTTGCTCCAGCTGCAGGTTCTTTCTGAGAATATCACAACAAGCTGTGGAGTGTTTTTAACCGGCTGAAGAACGGCAGCTCCTTGTTTTTCCGTTTTCCTCTATTTTTGCTGCCGTTTTGCTCCAAATTGCCTTTTACAGAAAGAGAGTCAAGGTGAAAGTGGTGATTGAACACTTGGCACTATTTATACCTCATGCTGCAAATAAAAATGTTTCAAGGAAAGACTCCAAAAACATAAAATCTTACTAAGTAATTTCAATCTGGTTTCTAGTGCAAATATTTTAGTTCACTTGAATTAAGGCAAACTTACAAGTAACTTTTCAGCAAGATATAGCAGCTTGTTTTAAATACAATTCCTTAATATTGATGGAAACGTTCTAGTTCCACCTGGAGACTCTCAGGTTCAGGTGGGACTAGAGGAGAAAGTAAGCAACAATATTTGCTTAATTTCTTCTCTTTTGGCAAAGGTTTTAACTAGATTTAACAGGTTAACTCAGCAAGAGCGCAGCAGATATCACGGTCGGCCAACTGCTTAACTAACCCGTCAGGTAAAAAGCTCAGATGGGATCCAAACGACCTCTCTTAGAACTAGGATGGGTCGAACTCAGCTCCTTCATTTCCAGCTTACAGAAAAACGCCAAATAAAGAAAAGAAAACATTGTGCACTGTGCGTACGGCTGTGATATAACAGCACTAAGGTGCCAAATTGCTTAGTGGTTTCTTAAGACTAAAGTAACGGTGGATGTTCAGACGATAATGAGGGAGGCAATTTTATTGGTATAGATTTGGTATCCATAGATTTTTCTGTGGACCATAACTCTAAATTATTGCTGAAATAGTGTCTGTGACTTACTACTTGAAGTAAATCTAAAATATTTAAAAAATGCAGCTGACATATGATGGTGATTAACACGATATTAGCTGCGGTTTGCTAAGCAGCCAATCAAGGAGCCCCATTTATTTTCCTTAGCGCTGATTGGTTGTTCCTCCAACAGCAGTGAGGGAAAACTGTGAATGTTAGCTTCTGTGGTAGTGTTAAGTGTTAAAAAATAATAATAATTTAAGTAAGTTTCATAAATTTTATGCTATTATAATCTCCCAATTTCAAGAAAATCGTGTCCCAGAATCAAGTTCTATAGACAAACCTACTTTGAGACAAATAAATTATTGTATTCAATGGAAACAGCACAACTGCAAAATGATGTTTGTTCAACATTAGCAGAATATCAACAAAGATTCGCTCCTTTAAAGCTAGTCTAAAAACAAACATCTGTAACCTAATATTGCATCGATTCAGTTGATTTCACTTTAAAAATGTCAGGTTGCTGCACAAACAGACAAGGATGGAAACCAAACCTGTCGTTTTACTGTACAACTTTTAATGAGGAAAGATACGGCGGCGATGGAGAGCAGAATGACTGTCAGCCCTCGGTGTAATGGTGGATTTACAGCTAACACTTTTTATAAGGTGAGGAGATTAACATTAATACACTTTATAAGTAAGAATGATTAGAAGTCAAATATCGCATTGTGGCGAAGGTTTGCGTCTAACCATTGGTAATCATGGAGACAATACTGCATAAAAATCTGGTTAGCATGTTGTCTTTTGTACATTTTTAATGCTGTTCCAGTGTAAAGGCGAAATTCTGTTTATGACAAAGTGGTGAAAATCATGTGGTGTGAATTCAGGGAAAGTCGGTATTTTGATCAACACATCAGGAAGGAGGAGGTTCGGGTCGGTTTCTAAGCTGTTTCCAACTTTTGAGGGTTAGGGACAAATTAGCTCGACTCGAACAAGTAGAAATCATGAGTAAAATGGAAAAAACAACTTTGGAAAACAATTTCAGTCGCTCTGATCAATATTCCCGTCCCTCATTTCCGACGTCCCTCATGGCGCCTGGAATGGTTAAGTGACGTATTTGCAAATGGTGAATTTCTCTTTCTGTGTCTTTGTTTCTATTTCTCATTGATTTTTGTGTTGGGAGGCGGGCTAAGGGAGTCAGTGGAGCGAACCGGGAGAGAAAGAGAGGGAGAGGAAGAGAGGGAGAGGAAGAGAGGGAGAAACAAACAGTCATACAGACAGAAACAGAGGAGACAGAACCGGGACTGCCGCTGCTACCGAGGAAGGGACATACATTCTGACACACATTTTTAAAATTTCATTTTATCTTTTCACTGCACACATACAGCCGGGTCGACACACTCCCACTGAAAACACACGTGCTAACCCACTTCGACACACATTTACACATGCTGAAGCCCAGGCAGACAGGGACCATGTTGCTCCTTGCGTCCTGACCAGCTATGAGGATCCCACTGATGAAGATGATGCTGATGAGAGCAATGAAGAGTGTGAGGGAGAGGACGCCGGCCTGCCACAGCTGAGGGTGGCGGTGGGATTTGGCGAAGGGGGGCGCTGGTAGAAGAGCAGGGGACGGCGGGACAGGATGGAGCGCGGTTGATACAACACATGCATGTGTGTGTGCGTGCGTGTGTGTGGGTGTGTAAGCGTGAGCAAGCGCGTGGAGGTGTGTGAGTGAGGAAAAGTGTGCATGAAGGCTAGGATGCCCCCCCAGCGTGGGACCAGCTAGCTAACGTTAGCCACATGTTGTGCCACTGCAAAGTAGCATGCACCAACAACACCATATCTCTGATGTTTGGATGCAAGGTAAGTGGAGTTGGGGAGGACTTGGTGTGAGAGTTTGTTTGTGAGAAAAGGTTTGGTTGAGATGGCAAAACGAGGAAAATAAAAGCAGGTTTAGTTAGTTTGATATTTGACAGGATTCTGTTTAATTTTGTTTCAAAAAGAAAGTGTCTTTCATATTGTTAAAGTCAGAGTTGGGTAGTAACTAGATATGTTTACTCAATTACATTTACTTCAGTTACTTATTGTGAAAAAAAAAAAAAATTTTTAGGAGTAAACATGTTTTAACCAAAAATTCACCAGACAGACACACAACTGCAGTTTATGTTAAAATTTCTTATTGAAAAAAACTGATTTAGAAAAACATCTTTTTCCTGATTTTGTTATTTTGTTACTTATATGAATTATTGTAATTTTTGTCCTTAAAATACCAAAATTTCCACTTAACTTTACATTTTGATCCGTCTGATGATGTAATTTTTAAATGTTAAATGATTGATAATTTGATCAGTTACTCAGTACAGAAGTAGATGTTTTACCAAATACTTATTACTGCTGCTTGAATAAATTCTTTGACTTTTTACCTGAATAAAAACATGTTGAATTTTGAGGTTCTCTGTCCACCTCTGGTTAAATGAAAGTAATGCAACTTCTCACTGAACACTGCAGGATCGCAGGTCAAAAGGTCGCAAGCTATTTAAAGTTCCTGTTTGCAACCAGTATGATTCTATGGATGTTGGGAAGTAATTATTGTGTTGTTTAGGATTGTGGAGATGTTATCAAACCGTTTCTGATAAAAGGTTGAGAAGATTTGCAGGAGTCACAACTTAAGTGTAATTTAAAATAACTTCATTAGACTCCAATGCTGTTAGAGCCAGATGTTACTATTTAGACGGTAAAGTCTAAACAAAGATAAACACCAAAAATACTTTATAAAATAATGCTGGTTTTGTATACTTTGTATATATACTTTGTATGAATTTGGTGTTGACTCCAAAGAAGGTAGACCTGTAACGTTTACTAAAAAAAAAAAAAAAAGACATCATATGTATTAAATTAAAGCTGCATTATACAACTTTTATACTTATCTTATGACAGTATCATGTAAAACAGATAATCTGTGAAATAATCTGTGAAATTAACTGCAGAAATACATCATTCAGTCAGAAACAACCAGTCAGAGCGAGGGGGAGGGTCTTAGCGTTGTCAATCAATCTCTTGCTCATCCCATCCTGCTTACACTCTGCTTAGCTGCAGCTGGTTCACCACAACTTAGACTGCGACGAATGCTAATGCTAGTTAGCATAGCCTCAGATGACTGTTTCCTGTTGTTTTCCCGCCTTTAGCACAGTGAGCAGCGTACAGGAGGTTGATTGACAGCGCTAACACCCTCTTCCTGGCTCTGATTGGTTGTTTTTAACCAGGATTGGTGAATCTTTTTTGACATGAAGCCCAAATGTTTCAGATTATCTCTCACAACATAGTTAAATTTTTAATAAAAGTTACACACTACATCTCTGAAACTAATAAATATTTTAAGGTAGTTTGGAAACATTTGCATGCTCTGCTGAATATTTCCAAAGCACAAGTTTCCCATTCTGAATCGACTTTTCATTAAGAAACTGTTAAACTTCTTATTCTATTGAATTTCTTACACATGCTGATTATGCAACATTAGCGAATCAGTACAACCTAAATCGTCAGTACTCTGAAACCACTGAGCGGAAAACCTACGCATCAAATATTAAACTTCCATCCAAGCCGTTTAAGCAGCAATTTCTTTGATGTGTTGGTGCATTTTTAAATAGTACATTCATAAAGAGCACTAAGAAATCCACACCTGAGTGAGCTAAAGTGTGGGAGACACAAACACTTCATTTCCTCTCCCTGCTCTTTGAGTGTTGAGCGCTTTGGGCTGCAAGGAGAATATTTACTTCCCACAAGTAAGCGTGCAATATTCTGTTATGATAAAACCGCAGGACTCTGCTTGTAAATAAGTGCATACATTCATGGCTACAGTGCAGCACTGAGGCTATAATGATATGTATGGACTCTACTTCTGTCCTATTAGATCATCTCAGCGTGACAGCCTGTTAGATAGAGGCTGGCCGAGAGACAACAGCTACACTGCAGCCAGAGAGGGAAGAACGAGTCAACAGAAGCGCGCTCAGCTGAAAGAGCCGTAGTTTTGCCCTCTACAAGTAAAGCTAGGCAGGATATAGAGAGACGAGGAGAAATTGGGATTGTGGAGTCTGCGATGATTTTTGTTTGGAATTATGTTACGTTTTTTTTGGTTTGTTGATTGGATGCTAAGTGTTGAAAAGGCTGGTTTGCTAATTACAATATTAAAGTTTTTAAAAATAAACACAAAAGCTGAAGTATAGGTTTTTTTTCACACATTTGCTCAAACTGTCACCATGTCATGACAGTTTATGAGACAGACATTATATGAAAAGATGGTTCCCGAACAAAATCAACCAATCAGAACCAGGAGGAGGGTCTTAGCGCTGTCAATCAACCTATTGTACTTGCTGTATTCCAATGACAAATTGGGATTGTGGTGTCTGCAATGATTTTGGTTTGTAATTATGTTTAGTTTCTTTTGAGTTTATTGTTCAGATGCTAAGTGTTGAAAAAGTTTCTTTGTTGAGTCTTTGTAAGATGTTGCTTAAACTCTAGCGAGTAAAACTTAATTTTTGTAGCACTTTTCTAGATAACCAAAAACATTTCAAAGTTGTTAAAATTTAACATGAAAGCTGCAGTATAATAAAATGTTTTTTTTTACATATTTGTAAAAGCTGTCATCATTTTGTGACAGTTTATGAGACATAACATATGAAAAGAAAATCAACCAATCAGAGCCAGGGGGAGGGACTTAGCGCTGTCAATCACCCTATTGTACTTGCTGATAAATGTGCTAATGGCAGAGAAACAACTTATTGTCTAGGACACCGTTTATCCGCCGTCAATGGTGGCCATGCTAACAATGGAGATATGCAGTGCCACATGAAGAGTGATTGACAGCGCTAAGACCCGCCTTCTGGCTCTGATTGGTTGTTTATAGTCAGTGCTGGGAAAAGGCAGAGGAGCTTGTTTTTCCGCCACAGATTATCTGTCTCATACCATACTGTCATGACATAGTGAGAGTTTCAACAAATATATGAAAAAATATTTTTATAAGTATTATATGCTGCAGCTTTAAGTCAAGATTGGCAAATCAAAAGCAGATTTAGTTTCTTTGTTCAACCAGAAAAATCCTTTTTTTTTTTTTGGAATGATCAATTATTTAAATAAAATAATAATAATTGGGAAAGAGTTATATGGTTCATATAGTTGGTCAATATCGTTATCAGCTTGTTGAGCTCCAGCCCCGTTGCCATAGCAACGTAACAAATTATATTTAGGTAAAGGTTTTTTGTTGCTGTTTTTCACAAAAAAGACGTCACATGACTAAAGATATGTGAGAGATAATACTATATAATATTTAGATAGGTAATCTAACGCTAGATTGCACAGCTAAATACCAATTTAGCCCTCAGATTATAATCTAGGCATCTTTTTTTTTTGTTTATCAAACAGCAATTTCAGCTAGGATACACTTAACACATAATTTGATATTTTTGCGAGTTTGCATTTAGGTAAAATTGAATTATTCTCTTTTAAATCTGCAGATTGTTTATCTCTAGACTCATAAAGATAAGATAATCTGAATCAATTTAATGCGACTAAGATCGCACTGAGACGGGCGATAAACGATGAAACATAAACGTGTTGCAAATACATTTTAAATGCATGAGAATGAGCTGCTTTTATTTTTACTTCGCCTGCGATGTGTCCATTTCTGAGTGTGTTTAAGTGCCTCAGAAGATAAATCAAGACCACCTTAACTAGGTCAGACATTTGAACACATTCAAAATAGATGAATCTGTTCTTCTATTTCTGTAAAGGTCTGCGTGTTTGTCCGCAAGACGCTTCACGGACGGCTACCCTCTTGAAGTCAAGCAGGAAAAATCTTCCTCTAAATCCAGATTTTCTTTGATTCCTGCTTAAATTTGCCAAAAACCTGAATCTTCTGTGAGAAAATATTCATTTTATTAAATAAAAACAACAGATTTGATCTCAGTTGCAACATTTGTCATGTCATAGCATTGCCACAATTTTAAGGAAAAGCTTTTAAAATTCCTTAACAGATATATTTGGAAACGTAATCATATTTCTGACACTATTGAAAGATTTTAGCTCCTATCTACCACCAATAGGTGCTTTTTTTGCTGCATGCAGACCTACAATGCATTAAAGATGTGAGGGATGGAAAGAATGGGATGATGCAGGGAAAGAGAGAAAGATGCAGACGTGTGTGAGAGAGAAGTTCCTTACGGCAGAGGATCCCCTGCTCTTTCATATCTGACCAAGCGTGACTAACGCCTGGCTTTACTCTGTCACACACACGCATGCAGAAACACACACACACACACACACACACACACACATGTACCAGGATGCTGAATCTGCTCCCAATCTAGTCACGTTTTTCCGTCTATGCAGGACTGGCTGACACACTAACACATGACAGCAAACGCGTACACACACTTCACATCTTCCTGCGTCTCTAAATGTATGTATGTTAGAACCAATGTGTGTGTGTGTGTGTGTGTGTGTGTGGTTGTGGTCAGGCTTAGTTCTGATTAAGAAGGTTCATATTTGGTAGCCAACACACAAATAAAAAAAAAAGCCATTTTAAATGTCTTTTATTTATATATTCATTCATTTAGAGTTGTTTTAGCGTCTAAATAAAAGTAGAAATGATTGAAATTACGGTTAAGTGCGCGCGTGTTTGTGTGGCTGAGTGCAGAGGGCAAGCGCGTGCAGCGTTGTGACAACGCTCGAGCCAGGGTTCCCTCATGGTCCTAGCGCCCCGCCGTTCAAATCCTTCCCGCCACATTATTTTTCCCGGCGCTTTTGACTAATTACCGACATGACAGCGAGCAACAAAACATCATGGCGAGAGGCGGAGGGAAAATAAACCGGGCTGAATGTCATGACAAGGGCAAGACCGGCTCGTTTGGTCGATGCTGGCCTAAATGAGGTTAAAGTGTGGAGCAGTGGAAGTGGGTTTGGGGCATGTCGGTTTGAATTCATAGGATGTGGATGTTGTGGTGTTATGCGCTCCCCGGTGTAAAGCAGCCGCCCACTGCCTGCCTAAAAAAAAACAAAACAGTTTCAAAAATAGACCTTTTTCTGACCAAGACCATAGTCAGCTCTATACGGAAGAGGATTAGGGCCACTGGGAAAAAATATGACAGTTCTTTAATCTCAGAATTCTGAGATTAAAGTCAGAATTCTGAGATTAAAGTCAGAATTCTGAGAAAAAAGTCAGAACTGTTTTATTTTTTTTTCCTGTGACCCTTATCCTCTTCCGTAGCTCTATGATCACATTTTTTGGATTATTTTGCTCATTTTCTTCCATTTGGCTCAATTATTAACATATTTGTATTATTATTAGAAAAAATCTCTATTGGATTTTATAACATTCACGTTATATTACCTTAGAAATAGCAGAGGTGGCAGAGTACCCAAAAATTGTGCTGAAGTCAGAGTACTTCAACGTATTTTTACTGAAGTAAAAGTAAAAAGTAGCCATCCAAGTAATTACTCAACAGTAAAAACGTGCGCTCAAGTACTGAGTATGTTATCAAGTTTTCAGTCACTTAATACTTAAAAATTACATAATTAGACCAAAATGTAAATTTAAGTGGAAATTTTGGTATTTTATGGACAAAAATGGCAATAATTCACATAAGTAGCAAAAAAAATTATCAAAATCAGGCAAAAGAAAATTTTTCCAAATCAGTTTCTTCCAATAAAAAACTTTTGAAACTTTAACAAAAACTGCAGGTCTGTGTCTGGTGAATTTTTGGTTAAAGCATGTTTGTTTTATGTTTCTTGATTGTGTTTAAAGATGGATGATTGATTGATTGATTGATTGATGCTTCATTGGTGTAGTGAACTAACTTTTGAGAGTTTTTTTTCTTCAAACTGCTCCTTTTCACTCAAAATTTTTGCTCATGTCAACATGAAATAAAGAAATAAATAATTATAAAAAAGACGAGTTGCAAATAGGCCTGTCGCAAAAAAAAAAAAAAAAAAGTATTTTGGACAGTAAATTGTCCCAGTAGTTATTGCAATAAAAATATTGTCTTGAGACAATTTTTAGGTAATATATTTATAATGCCATAATAATACAAGTTAGCTTTCTCAAAGAGTAATAAAGTTTAAGTTTTTACACTGGAACTGGACAATAAAAATTAAAAACAACCAAAAATAATTAAAACTTAAAAACCCACACACAACCGAAACCATAAATAAAATGCATTTTATCAACCTCATTTAAATTTATCATGCAAGTATTTGATTAATTTTATTACAACATTATTATTTGATGTGTTTTATCAGTATAATCAAATTTTTAATATAAATAAATGCATATCCACACACAGTATTGTGTGTTCTTGCTGTCTGTTGGCTACCTACAGAGAGGTCAAAAGGTCATGGTATTAATACTGTCTGGCTCTCTGCAGGGGAGGTGAATCTGTCTCTTATCTTAGCTACAGGCTCTGTTTGTCTGATAGGAGCGTTAATTTATCCTACTGTACCCTGAACTCGCCATGACGCAGTTACACCCTGACTTTATGACATCTTGTAAATCACCCGGATTTCAACATAAAATACCTTATTAATGAGGTTTGTTTATATTCAGTTTTCTCAAGAATGATTACATGGAGGCTTACTAGGAAAGCTGGTCTAATAACAAGCAAGCAAATTTTTCTAGCAAATTTTCCTAGCAAACCTTCCTAGCAAACTACAGTAAACTAGCCTTCCTAGCTTCCTAGCAATCTAGAAAACTAGCAACTTTCCTGTACAAGACATTTGTAAGTTTAAAATCATTGTTTGTTAAAAAAAATAGGCTTTAAAATTCTCCTATTTTTCTATTTTTAAAATTTTTAATTCATTTGGCAGGAACAACAAACACGACTTAAAATACCCCAGAATTAACCAAAATGCTTTTTTTCATCTGTTGTTCCTGGACAATAAGTAATTTGTCTTGCTAAAAAACAAACAAAGGTTATAAAAACAAGGTCAAAATGATTTAATTACACACATTTTGTCAATAAATGCAAACACCAAATACAAAACAAAGGAAACTACAACACAAACATTATGACAATATAAGAATATTTCTGGGTGTGAATATTTCTGTAGATTTCAATCATGAAGTTTTCCTGATAATGTTTGCCTTTTGATCTTTTACAAAGCTCTTTGTGTTTCTTTGTGTGTGAATAGTTTAATCTAAATAAAGTTACCTAAACTTGCCCTCCTTGTACGAATTATCAATGCCATCAAAAATTGATCAAATGTCCTTGCAAATTCACCAAGGGCATATATGAGCGTAACCTCAGCTCTGCATTAGAGGAATTATGAATGCATGTGGGTTGGATGAAGCAGAATGTCCTTGAACGCCCCAGAGAGAAATGTACCTTGAAACGGTGCTAAATTGTTAAACAGTATTCTTTGCAGAGTAGCAATGACTTCGCTGGTGTCACTGAAAATCCCTCTGTGAGCATTTAGAGACGTGGTTATGAGATCCCTAAAATATGAAAGGGATAAATTAATCCGAAATACAAGTGTGCCAAAATGAAACTGATTTTAAGGGGAAGTATTATGCAAAATTCACAGTTATTCCATTTTTGTACTTCCGTTTGGGTTTTTACTGCTTCTAAAAACAACCCAAGCGCTTATAAAATACCCAACAAAGAGTTTTTTGGCAATAAGTTAATGTTTTTTGGTGTTTAGAAAATGAGCTTTTGTAAAAAAAAAGTCAGCAGGCACTTCCCCGTTACCTAGCAACCACAGCAGAGTTACGCTCGTTACCTAGCAACCACAGCAGAGTCCCGCTCGTTACCTAGCAACCCAAGCTGAGCTTCTGCATGTTTCTTCAGCTGGTTTTACTGCTGTATGCACTGCACAATGGCTGCTGGAAAAGTCTTTTGTTGTTGACTTACCACTTGCTGCTGTCTTGTTGGTTGTGCAGGAGGCTCCACTTCTGCTTTTCAAAGACGTACAGTTGTGTAATTGCACATCTGGTTGCAGACATTTTCACGTGTGAGTGTAAACGTTGAGTTAGGGGTGCAGCCAGCAGCATCTTACAAGGATTCAAAGTGACAGGAGGCCCTTAAACAAAGAACTGATCACACTAAAATCTCATCTAAGGATGATTTTGTGTAAAACATTGAATGAAAATGTTTTGAATAGGCCATAGACCGATTCGAACTAGTACAAGGAAGCATAATAGGTTATCTTTAATGAAAAAACTGCTAAATTGTTTTTTTTTTTTTCTGATAACATCTGTGCCTGTTTTCTTTGGGTTTATGTTGTTGACATTTAAATATTTGTAAATGTAAAATGTCTTAAGGACGCTCAGTGGCAATTATTACCATGCACAACATTATTTCTGTTGGTTTAAACAGCAAAACAGTCTTTCTGTATAAGAACCACAAATCCTTTCAAATGAGCTCTTCACACATTTTACAGCAAATTCTCACTGTACCTTCCCCCAGGTGAGGATCAAGCTGAGCTTTCAGGATATAATTTATGAACTTGTCATTTACCGAACACAGGGAAGAGATTGTTTCTAGATTGTCTTTAATTGGAGGTGCAGCTTTTGCTGGAATTACTCTGTCATCTTGATGTGAGCCACGTTTTGTTTGTCGTGCAGCTTAAAAAAAGCCATCTGTTTTTCATAGCACGTCTCGTTTTCTCAGATAGTTTTAAGTCCAAAAGCAAAACATAAAATAAAAGATTAAAATCCATGGATCCAATAAATGAGCTCAGTGAGTAAAGAACTTTGCTCTGATATAATTTTTTGTACTGAGGGTCTTCCTCCTTGCTGCTCAGCCAGCTGAATGTTATATTCACATCTGGCATCATAGCTTACAACCCTCCCCCATCAGCTTTCCTTTTTCTCTCTGTATTTGTCCTTTATAGGAAGATAAAATGCCTAATACTTCATAAAGGAGCTGCAGAGTGTTTGTAAAAGCTGAGTAAGACAGAGGAAAGCGGTCGGTGTGGCTCTCTGTTGCAACTGAAAGAGGCATGATGATGATGTACAGTTATGAGGAAGAGAGAAGGAAACTGTTACTCCCTGAGGCAGTTAGTCCCCTCTTCACCGTCCTGGCTCAGTTTTTTATTTATTTAATTAGTTTTTTTGTGTTGCCTGAAAACTTGTGCTTCCAGCCGTGCGTGTCAGTCGGGGCGGTCATGCATGTGCAGGACGGGAAGCTCAGGAAACAATTACTGTCATGCTGGGTATACACCTGCACTGGCCCATGTGCTTACACTAAGAAAATGTCCGATCTAACATCTAATTACACATGCATGTGTGCACACACTCACGCTCTGTTTGTCTCTTTAAAGGAGCAGTACTACGCAAAATCAACGGTACCTGGAGTGTTTCTTTGGTTCTTTAGTGCATTTTTGAGAAATCCTTTAGTCTCCATGGCAACCATTCAGCTGTGCAAAACGCCTGGACGGCCCTAGCCCCGCCTTCAAGGCGCAGCTCCTCCTCTGAGCTGCAGCTTCCCCCTCTCAGCTCCTTCAGACCAAGTCATATTTTATATTTATAACAGTTTTATAAAAACTAAAGTTAAAATAGTTACATGATTGTGATATAAAACAGCACTATGTGCCTGGAAAACATAATGCTGACCCTCTAATCTGCATGGCAACCACTGAGCGGTGCAAAACGGCTGGGTGGACCTAGCTCCGCCTTTGAGACGCAGGTCCTCCTCAGCTCCTGCAGACTAGCCAGCAGCAATTAGCAAGCACCTGGTGGAACTGCTGAGCTCTTTATAGGAGCTACTCCTCAGAGTTTGTAAAGAGGTAAAGACCCAATTTCAAGGAGCTAAATTAGGAAGTCATATTTGATATAGACAACAACTGAAAGAAAATTAGTTACTTGATTGTGGCATAAAATGGAAATATATGTCAGGAAAATACATAGTACTGCCCCTTTAAGGGTGACGCTCTATTCTTTTTTTACTCTTCTAAACCTTGAATCTAAGTGATTTACTTCTAATTATTAACATCTATTTCTCTGTCCTTTTCTTCCTTTGTTTCATTCCCTGAACCATGTTTTGCCTTTCCCTTTCCTGCATTTTCATTTTACCTTCCCACTTTTTAACCCCTCCATCGCTGTAGAAGTATCGATATCAAGAAGAGGAAGGGGCTTCACCAGGTGCCCCAAGACTCCACCATCACACCTGCCATCAGCATCCAATGGGAATAGCTGGAGAGATAACGGATGGAGGGACCCTGGGGAGGGATGGAGGGACCCTGGGGAGAGATGGAGGGACCCTGGGGAGAGACGGAGGGACCCTGGGGAGAGACGGAGGGACCCTGGGGAGAGACGGAGGGACACTTGGAAGGGATGGAGGGACTCTAGGAAGAAGTGGAGGAACACTGGGGAGGCAGGGAGGGACGCTAGGCAGGGACAGAGGGACCTGGAGGCGAGATGGAGGCGGCATCGGGAGCATGGAGCGAGAACGGGACCGATCCCTGGGGAGGGACGGCTCTCTCGGTCACCGCGGTGACCTGCGTGGGGCGGAGCTGGTGCAGGTCGCGGAGCGGCAGCTTTCCCAGATCCAACATGTCCACGGATATGTCACTCATACACACATCGCACCTGCTCAGGTAACTCAATGTGGCGCCCTCTGCGACTTTAGTTAAGTCGGTGTCAAAGATTAGTCGCTTGAATGTTATTTTTTCATTTGCTGCTCATTGTGGACACCAAAGCTGCAGTCACACCAACCCTGATTGGTCCACTTTAACAGTTTGGTACCACTTTAGTCCGTTTGTTTAGAAAGTCCAGTTAGTTTGCGGACGTGTGAATGCGTAATTGAACTCTGGTCTGCCTAAAACCTAGATTTCGGTTTAGTTGATATTTAGTTGCATTTGTAAACGCCAATTGGCGCAGAGACCGCTCCAAAAGCAGGAAGTGGACTACAGCACAGGGCATTCTGGGTAAAAACTACCAAAACAAAGGCAAGAGTCTAGTTCTGCAAGGAGAAATGGCTCGTAGTCTTTTGCTAAAATCAAAAGAGAAACCACTAAAATCTGACGCCACTGCATTTTCATTTACATTTTGTGAAGAAGGAAGTTGGAAAAGTTTTTGTGTCGTTTCCTTCAGTGGTTCTTGGTACAGCGCCCCCACAGGCGAGGAGGGGAACCGGTTTTTCAATTAGTTTAGTTCACCTGACAGTGGAGTGTGAATTTGAACCACAGCAGCTGAAATGTTGCAATTTTGGTCCCCAATTGAACCAAGTCTAGCAGGTTTTCACCATTATGAAAACCTGATAGTCCGGTTTAAAAAGACAAAACAATATTTTTTATAAAAGTTACACACTGCATCTTTAAAGACGTGACTTTGAAATTACGTCAAACATAGCGGACAAAGTCTGGAGCCCAGGTTGTCTCAATTCACCTTCAGCCACAAACTTCGTCTTTCTATCAGGAGAATACTTCTGCACATCTGTGCTGAGGCTCCTGCCCCATTTTTCAGTTATAAAACCCTTTGTTTCATTGTCTTTGTCTTCTTAAATCCTCCTTATTTTGGTAGATTTTAACACATCTGCATCAGAATTAACAATGCACCTTATTTTCTCTCTGACTTGCATTTATTTAGATTTTATTTCTGCACCGCTGCTACAGTAATTGGTCTTTTAACAACTGGTAAAGTTAAATTAACATTAAAATAATGACTTCCTGTGAAGTTGGTTCGACTAACATGTTTAATTTCTTTGTCTGGTTTCATTTTCATCAGATCATTATGTCCTCCTTCTGTTTTAATGTTCTGGCATGTGTGGTGGGTTTAATTTTATAAAATCTGTCTCTATGTTTGTAACAGAGCTGAGCGTGTTTTGTGTTTCCGTCTTTGCACTAATAAAATTTCAGAACCAGCAGTTCAAAGGTTAACCAGGTGGAAACCAGTTGTTAAAACACCTTTAGCCAAAGCCAAAGAGATTCATTGTTGCAGGAAAAGTTGTTGTGCAGCTCCACCTTGTGACTAAACACCCCTCACAAATATGTTTTACTTTTAAATTTTAAAAATTAAAGGTATTTACTTTGGGAACATTTCGGATAACTTGACCTTTATGACATCACAGCATCATTATCTCCATTATCATCAATGTTTTCTGCAGACTTATCACCTGTCTGTCTGGATAAAATCTGCGAGGAGAACTCCTCCGTCTGCGGTCAGCGTGTGTGTTTGCTGCTGGGATTTTGGGTTTATTTTGAGAACTTCTTCCCAGATGGTGTGTGTTTATTTGAATGTGTGACCACAGGTGCTGGATCTGGCTTCTTTTTGTATGACAGATGGCCCAGCCATCTTGTCCTCGCCATGTAAATGTTCCTTTCTCTGTCTCTACTCCCAAACATTCACTCACATAGTCCAAAAACTGCAAGTAGGGCCATGTGAAAAATCTGTGGTGTCCAAAAAAACCATAGAAATCTGGTATGTTTATTTGATTAATGACGAAAAAACGAACAAATACAGTCTCGTGAATTTGAATTAGATTTATTTTACCAGTCTGGGTGACTCCGATGCTCATTTCATGGCAGAAATCTAAAACTCGATGTAATGCTCAGCAGGCAAAATCTCTCATTTCATTCACACAGACCACAAATACCTGGACAGAGTTTTGTATTTTTATCAAATTGATTCACTTCTGTTCATCCGTAACTTCTAACCATGTTACATTTTTCATTTGTGAGAACAGAAAACAGTTTTCTGCTTCATCTCGAGCACAGCAACTTTTCAAAATCTACTTTTGTCAGTTTTCTCTTCACATCCCAAAGCATAACTTTATTTTCCAGAATGTTTCAGTTAATTATTATTATTATTATTATTATTATTATTATTATTATTATTATTATCCTGAAATGCAGCTGAATGTACAGTCAGATGTATTTGATTAATTTTCACACCATTAACAGAAATCCCACAGGATCTCAATGTTTTCGGTCGAGAACATCAACATTATCATCTTTAATTTGTTTAGTGGTAATTTAATTATCCTAAATGTAAGTGCAGCTCAGTTGTTAAAGCTGCAGATTTTTTTATAAGTTTTATAAAAATTTAACATGTTTTTTACATATATGTTAAAACTGCCATATGTCGTCACAAAATGAGATGGAAAATCAGGAGAAAAAAAAAAATCAATTTCCTTCACCTCTTCCCTGAGCTACTCTTGCTCCGCTCCCGACCAAAACAACCAATCACAGCCAAGAGAAGGGTCTTAGCGCTGTCAATCATCCTCATGAACATTCTGATAAATAAGTTAATGGCAGAGAAACAACTTGCCGTTACAAGAAAACCGTTTATCCGCCGTCATTGGTGACCATGCTAACTAGCCTTAGCATTCATAGCAGGTTCTTATGACGGGGAGAACGATGATTGACAGCGCTAAGACCCTCCTCCTGGCTCTGATTGGTTGTTTTTGGACAGCAGCGGTTCATTTCTTCAGATTTTTTTAACAAACATGTTTTGTATTAGAGTCACATACCCCAACTGTGAGCTTCTTCCGACAAACTGTTGGGCTGTGTCTGTACGCCGTAGGTAGAATCACCTGAGGCACCATTTGATGATGAGGTGTGGCCTCACCCAGAAGGCGAGAGGCTGAATGAAGTTCCAGCCCCGCCTTTCTCCTCCCTGTATTCACAAAGCCACTCCTACTATCAGGTAATCTTTGCTTTGTGGCCATTGCATGTCTTCATGGCCTCAAACGTCATGCATGCCTGGTTGGTTCACAGTAATGAGCATGAAGTTATATTTTCAGCAGCCATGTTATGATTAGGTTATTTCTAGTGATGTTTGAATGTTGTTACACGTCGTACAGTTACACCACACAGAAATAATTACAACAGTCCCAGTGATTTTATTAGCAGAAGGAATCAGACATGAGGGAAAAATGACTCCAGAATGTTTATAATTTTAGAAGAAGGAGACGTAAGTGGACTGGAGTCTCTTGAAAATTTAAAACTTAATTATATAGAGAAAATATTGCCATTTATACAGCGGTCATTGTATATATGCATTTTTTAAAAGGAGCAAAATGCCAGCACAAAAACTCAAATTTTAAGATGAATCTCAAATATAACAACAGAAAAGAGGAAAATTTCTGCGAGCAAATGTTGAATTTTAAAAGTTGAAAGTTTTCGACTTTAGGAAATTTTCTGAGTGAGAAAAGTCGAAAATTTTCTGCTTTTGAAACTCAGAAACTTTCTTGTTTTCTGGAATTGATCTAAAGATTTCTGAGTTTTTTTCTCACAAATTTTCAACTTTTGGAACTCAGAAATGTCCATATTTTTCTTTTTTATCTTTCTTTTTTTGTTGAGAAAATTACGGACTTGTCCTTAATTGACCAGTAACTGAATACAGAGAGTGATGTGAATGCTGTCGATGGCAGGACTGATGTGATATTTATGTATTTAGTTAATAACATCATTTCATACCTAAAAGCTTTAAAATATTACACTTGGTTTAGTCTCTTTTGTTTGTTTGAGTCTGTAAATCCAGATCAGTTTTGGAGCTGAGAACATATTTTACTTCTTTTACTTGCTTTACTTGCAGTTACAGTTTGTAGCCTGCAGGAGGCAGCAAAGGACAAACTACAGATGGGGACTGAATTAATTCACAAAACCAAACAGATTTAATAGCAAATAATAAATTCAGACTGTATGGACAGTTTTGGCAGGCTTTAATCTTCTTTAATCGGAATTTATTGTGAAAAACATTAATCAAAATTCATATAAGTAATTTCTCATGACAAATGATAAATGACACAGTAAATGCCTACAGTAATAGGAAATCCCTCGCTTGTTTTACTAATTATTGTTTATATTTACAGTGGATAAAACTACACTGTAGTAGTAGTTTTACTACAGATTGGTTATTTTAAATAGCGCCCTGGCAGTTTTTATAAATTGTTTTAAATAGCCCTCGTCTCCAGTGTTTAGGCCGATCTGCGCATATTTCTGCTTCTGAAAGCTGGTATGAATCTTGCAGTGAATGAGGGCGTAACGTGTCGCTGCACATTGCAATGGGCACATGATTGCATTGCAGGATGGGAAATTGCAGTTTATTTTAAACATATGTCATCGTTTCCAGGCTGTGATATTATTGGTAGTGTCTGGTTCTCCTTTCATTATTATAGGCGTGTTGATACTGAGCCAATATGAGAACACAAATGAGATTATCTGTAGTTAAAGAAAACGAAGAACATACACCAGAACTGTTAGTTTGCATCGCAAAGTAACATTTTGTTGAGTTTCTAGTGAAAATATCTTAGGAGACTTGAAATAAGAAACTTGCCTTTTCAGCAACATATAGGAAAATAATTCCCTTAACATTGAAAAAAAAAGTATAGTTTAAGATTGTTTCACTTATTTAAAAAAAAGACGCCCCCTGTGCCGTTACCTAGCAACCCCAGCCAAGCCCATTCCGTCACCTAGCAACCAAGTTCTTCTTCCACTGATTATTTCACTAATAGCACAGAAACATGTCTTGTTATAAGTGAAATAATAGGCACTTTTTCCCATCGATATTAGGAATTATTGACTCTAAACAAACTTCTATATGTTGCTGAATATTTTGCATTTACTCTACAAAAACTGAACTGAATATATTGAGCCCAATCTTCCACACTGCACTGCAAAACGGCAAAATCTAAAGTATTTTTATCTAATTTATTGTGAAGATATCTTAGTTTACTTGAAATAAGACTAAACTAACTTACAGGTAACGTTTTAGTAAGACATAGGAGCTTGTTTTGAGTTAATAATCAATAAATATTGGGTAAATTTCTTACATGTTAGTGGTAAGATGTTTCTGTTGCGTTTTTACTATCCTGTTTGGATAAAAAGCAGCTGATCCGATCAGAAGTGGCCACTGAAGATGCATGTTTGGATGCGTCCTGATTCACCGTGTCGACCTGCGTAGTTTACCGACTTCCTGTCCGATACATCAGCCTGATTCGTTCCTCCAAAGCAAGCAGCCAAACCAATCTTTTAAATAACTCCCTGGTTAAATTTACTGCTTATTCTGCAGAGGTGGAAGGCTGCAGAACTGTAAAGTCTGATTTGTTTTCTTCCCATGCCACACATATAGCAGTATGTTCACTCAGAAACCGAAGCGGCTTTTAGTCATTAAGATAATGCGGATAATTAGGAAGGAAGTAATGGACCAGTGAGCAAGGGAGTGGCGAAAGTCGAAGGGAGAATTACAGGCGGCCTGATGCAGAGTCTGTCTAGAGTTAATCATTCTGCCAATCAACTGATTCTCCACTCCCCAAATGATCTGCTTTTCCTCCCACTGACTGAAACTGAGAGCAAAGGAGATTTACGCAATAGGTCATCTGACATAAAACTTTTCAAAATAATCACTCTCTGACTCACTCTCATTACTTTTTATCAGTTAGGTTATATTTATATCTGAGGGATTAGTACATTTATTTGACAACTGCAATAATTCACAACATTGTGCCACTTAGATTTCCAGTGAATTATGAAGTTTGAAAGTTTCTTGCAAACTTATAGAAACAAACTTCAGTCATTTTCCACATCTGGTGCTAATAAATCCTGATTCTCGATTTTAAAACCTTTTGTTGCTGCTTACAGACAGAGTTGGGTAATAACTAGTTACGTTTACTTAAATAATGTTTTTGAAAACATGTACTGATGGAGCATTTTTACTACGCCGTACTCTTTGCTTTTACTAGAGTCATTTTATTATGAAGTATCTCTACTCTTACTTGAGTAATATTTCTGGATTTTTTATTCACTGAATGAAAAAAATGTTTTAACCAAAAATTCACGAGACACAGACACTTTTTTATCGAAAGAAACTGATTTGGAAACATTTTCTTTTGCCTGATTTTGTCATTTTTTTTGTTGCTTATATGAATTATTGTCATTTTGATCCTTAAAATACCAAAATTTCCACTTAACTTTAATTTTTTGGTCCATCTGATGACAATTTTAAAATATTAATTGATTGATAATTAGATTTTTTTGGACGGCTACGTTTTACTCCTACTTGAGCAGATTGGATTCTGTGTCGTCTTCTGGTCCCGAGCTTTAAAATGACCAAAGATATTTGGAGTTTTAGTTTCTTTTAAAACTTCCTGCCTGCTTTGAACTTTTTGTTTTTATGTCACGTTGCATGTTGATCTGGACAATATGGCTGAAAAACGAATCACCATATAAGTGTTTCATGCCAGTCGATATCGATGACTATCGATTTGTATTTTGATGTAAATATCTGAAATACTGCATTTGGCCTCACCTTTTCTGTTTTATCCAGTTTTCACTTCAAGCAGTGGTGAAAGCTGAAACTTCTGTTACTCAACAAGTTGTTGCTAGGTAACCAAAGAGTGAGTGAGTTGCTAGGTAACCAAAGAGTGAGTGAGTTGCTAGGTAACCACAGTGATTGAGTGAGTTGATTTCACCAAGCTAGCTTACTGTGTCTCTTAGTAATGAAGTATCAATGCTAGCTGCTTGATTTCTTTAGATATTGGATTTTTGATCCAATTTGAATAATAAGCTGAATTTGACTGCATTGTTTGAAAACTAGAATCAACTGGAAATTGTGAATGATTGGATTTTATTGATGTTTATGTCAATAAACGTCAATAAAAGATGGCGTGTTGTAAATTGGAAGTATATAAATAAACTGAATTGAAATATTATTATCGTTATTGTTATTAACATGATAAACAGAAACAACGTAACAAAACAAATTTGTGTGCCGTTTTCCCTAAATAAACTAAGTGCAGATAATTCTAATTTGAGAGAAAATCAAATGATAACTCAACCTTTTCTTTGAGGTTGAGTTGAGAAACTACAAAAACAGTCAAATTTGTCAAGGAAATGTGAAACTAAAGTCTTGATTTGATACCAATAATGACTTGGGTATCGATATTGTTGACATTTTGGATCGATCCTCTCACCTTGAACAATTAAATCTTGCAGTTTTAAGTTTGTGGTTGCAATGTGGCACAGTTTGGATCAGTTTAACGTATATAAACACGTTTCTAAGGTTGTATTAAGTTCATTCCTTCTAGTAAGCAGTATTTCTGCCCTGACGTTATCTCTTTGCTCTTTTTTACAAAGGCTCTGGTGTATTCCTCTTTGTGTTCGCTATTTACTATGAGAGCTTGACATAGCTTTGCAAAATCGGTCTTACCAGAATCTGAAAGCGGTCTAATGGAAGTGCTGGGGAGAAGCCAAAATGATTAGGACTGCTAAAGGAAAGAGTCTCTCACTCAGTGCTTCTGAAAGCACCAGGATCGGCTTATTGATGCTGATAACGGTGATATTTATTACATCTGTTGAGGTTTTGTTTGACAGCCCGGTTATATATTTACATATACATGCTAGATATTGAACATGGTGATGCGTAGTTATATTACCTGCTGAATGTAACTAAAATGGTTGTGAGTGTGAGTCCAAACTGAGTGCTTACAGTTTGTTTAACACGTAAACAGCGTTTGCCTCATCGGCCGCCACTGGTATCCTGTACCTGTAATGATAGAAGAGAAAATTTGGCTTTCTCAGCAGTGTGACATTAAACATTTATGATGTGTGCTTTATTTAATTGCTTCTGAAATATTGATAGAGTTGGCATTCACTGGCTGACATTTGACTTAAGGGAGACAAGAAAAAGAAGTGCATGAGGGACAGAGGTGCATTAAGGGTTGAGATGCGGTCAGTGTGCCACTGGACTCAGCTAGCTGCTCCGCGTTAGCCGCAGACAAGCTATATAATTCACTGGCTGCTATGACATTACAATAAAATCATAGATTTGGATCTGTACATTGAGTTGTAACAAATAAAAGTAGATATTCCTTTAACGGATAATAAATAGTTCATAGATATGTTATTAAGTAATCTGAAAACACTTTATAAATCATTAATAATTGATTATTATGCATTAATTAAGGCTGAGAAGAAGACAAAATCTGCTGGTTTCTTTTCAAATAGTGAGCCAAATTTGTTCACATATATATTTTAATCTAGAGTTTGTTGTACTAAACATCTCATATTGTCTTTTAAGCACAATAAGCATTTGCAAACTTCATTTTTCAGTCTCATTTTCACTCTTAATTAATGAATAATAAAGAATTATTAACAACCAATAAAGTGTTAATATATTAATTGATAACATGTGACAAAGTGGTTCAGTTTGTTTTTGCCACTTGTCCCTTATTCTTATTTCTGACCACACTCCTTCACAATCTATAAATATTACCTTATGATGCCCTTTTTTTAACCTGTTGTAGCGTTTTGTGTTAATTTTATCTGTAAATTGGGTGAACTTATAATCATAGAGATGTTACCAAGTGGTTTGTGGATTTAAAGGCTCAAGATTTGCATTCAGTCAGAATTTTATTGTATTGTTAGAAAACGTGACACTTTTTTAAGTAAACAGTGAAACAAGCTTTAGTGGGACACTCCCAAAAAATCCTATTATTATTAATGTTTTCCTTCTAAAAGCACCAAAGTTTGTACATATTTATTGTGTTATAATAAATTACCTTGTAGCAAGTTTATTTCTTTGTTTCTGAAATCAAAAACAAACAAATCCTTTCAGAGTGAAACTGAAGCTACTGCTAATGCGCTAATTCTTTGTTTAGCATTTTGCTAACTTTGAAAATGTTAAATTTCATGAATAAATTCTAAAGTGCTAATTTTGTTTGACGTTTTTCAGACTGTCAGTAGAAATTCAACGTATGTGTTGAAATTTTGATTCATGCTCTTATTCTGAAGTAGGAAACGATTGTTTACGCACGATTTCCATTTCCTCTCCTCATGTTCTCCACCCCTGATAAAATATTTTATCCCTAACATTTCTGAAAACTGCAATCAAAACCCTTTTTTCGCATCACAGGAGTCACATAATCAACAACAAATGTTGCTACTGGTAGAAACCACGAAGAAGAAGACGACAGGAAGTAGTTGGAGGATGATGGCGCAGTGTTTTTTAATGGTTTATCACTTGAAAAAACTTATTCACGTTTGATTTTGATTGTGTTTCTTATTTAATTGAAACACCGCGACTGGGACATTGTGGGTTTTTCTGACATTAGCAGAATATTTAAAAAGTTTTGTGCACATTTGTAATAGAAACGCTGCCACTGACATGGTGGCTAAGAGAGGAGTTTAAATCTTTTGATTGAAAAAGTTGGATCAAAGTTTGGTTATAAAAATATCTTGACACCAGAATATTGAAATGATTTAAAGGTTGGTTATCCGACAGGAACAAGGTTTTATGATACACGATAAGGCAAATCCAAAAACAACAACAAAAAACGCACACTAATAATTATAAAAAGTTTCTTAAAGTGAATTTTTTCACTCAGTGTCACTGGTTTAAAGTGCTGTCAGTCAAGCCAGCCACTCCTCTAAACACAATCTTCAAAGACTGATATATAATTAATAATTGCTATCAGAAAGACTTCAGGGCACTGATGGGAAAGAGAGACGAAGCTGCTGGTTAATGGATTCATATTCTGCCTTCGTAATGCCGTTATAGACCTGTTGAAACTGCTTACTTTGAGTATCACTATCACCGAGACGAACACTGAAAATTGCATAAGAGCTTTAGATTTTAACGATGTGGATCAGAGGAGCAAGGCATCGAACCACCGGCCCTCTGAATAGCAGCTGACTGCTGTGAACCGCAGCCTGTAGTGATAACAGCATGAGGGAAATGTTCTCACTCAGGATTTTATGGTAAGTTTGTTTTAAATTCAGGTAGACTGTCCAAAACTCAAAGGTGCAAATAGTTAAAAGCACTTCAGGTTTCTACGGTGACTTACTAGGGTCATTTTTTGATAGTAAGAAAGGAGTAAATGTCCCCCAAAATCTCACAAATTTTGTGATTAATTTTAGAAATTTGAAAAAGAAAAAAAAAGGTTTTAAATGTCTGAGATCCAAAAGTCAACTTGGAAATTTTTAATCTCCAGAAATCAAACATTTGTGAGAATTTTTTTTTAAGTTTTTAGATTAATATTGGAAATTTGCCAGAAAAAAAAAAAGACAATTTCTGACCTCCAAAGCCATAAATTCGCAACAGTGAAAAGAAATTTCAGAAAGAACCTCAGATATCTTATAGGAAAAACTTGATGAGATCCAAGAGAAGTTTACAAGAAAAAAATCTGAAATTAATCTCAGAAAATCTATAGGAAAATTTCATAGCTCAAAAAGTCAAAAAAATTGCAGAAAAAAAAATAAATTGAGATTAATTTAATCAATTTTCTAGAAAAAACATGGAAATTTATGATCTACAAAAGATGGAAATTTTCAAAAAAGTCAAAAGTTGAAATTTTGAGATGAATCTCTGAAATTTTCAAGAAAAATTTGAAAATTTCTGAGCTCCAGAAGTAAACAAAAATGGTCAAAAAAATCAGAAATTCTAAGATTAGCCTCAGACATTTTTATAATAAAAAAAGTCCAAATAACAACATAGACTTGAATCATTTTCTTTCACGTCCATAAAAAACATTTTTCATCCACTGAAACGCCTCTGACAATAAAACATTTTATGTTGCTGTTTATCCTATTTGACCCAAATTATCTGATAGTCTGAATGCACAGATGTTGACATTGAGTCTCCAAAGCTCCTTCAATCAGAGTGACTTTCGCTGTAAATACGGGAGACTTCTCCTGACAAAACTCGCCGACCTGCGTTGACTCTGTGACTTTTAGAGAAGCTGCAGAAACGTTTCCTCCTCAGCCCAACTCGGCTCAGAAGTCTAAGGGAAAGTGTGAAAAATCTCATCCATCCCAATGCCAGGAAGCAACACATTAGTCGGGCTGCGTGTGCCAGGTGTATTTTCGGGCCTCTGCGAAGCTGTTGCCGTGGCGACGGTTCCCACGGAGACGCGGGGAGAAGCTGTGACAGGGGGTCCTGCCCCACCTGTGGCTAATCCACCGGGAGGCAAATGCAGCCGAGTGTCTATAAACATTAGCGTATTTATTTCTTTGCATGTATTATTGATTATTATTATTATTTTTCTGTTACATTTTGCTGTTTTCTAGTCGTTTTGTTTGCTTGTTTATGTTCGCTCGTGTTTGACAGAGAGAGGAGTGTGTGGGAGAGCTGGGTGCTGCAGTCTCTGAAAAACAGCCGTAGGAGAAGATCTCTATCTCGTCCACAATTATGCACACACGCACACACACACACGCACACACACACACACGCACACACACACACACGCACACACACACACACGCTGAAACACCAAATCTATTGCCATACATCTTCACTTCCACTCTTCTGCAGTTTCAGCGGAGGAAGTTTGTTTTGTGCATTAAATCGTTCTCCGCTTTCCGTTGAACTGAACCTGCAACAGGATTAGAAAATGTTTGGAGTAAAAGATGCAGGGTGGTGTCACATGATTGGCTGACTGGATCGTAGGGGGGCGGGGCTTCCAGCGGTAATAATATCTGACAGCAAGGGAGAGGACAGCATCGGGTTGCAGCTGAAATAAAAGACTGTAAAAGACAATTTGCTGAGAGACAAGAGAGATAAAGCAAACACAGGTCAGTGGGAGGCTGCCGAAAGAAACCAGAGAAATATGCAGAGTGAAGCAGACAAGAAGGAAGACTTGGAGGAACAGCAGAGATGTAAGAGGGAGAGAAGGAGAAGCAGAAGAGTTGGACAATGATTCCTGCTGCCAGCCACCTACTTCAGATGCTCTCATCCTCGAATGTTTCTCTCCACCTCCCTCGTTTCATCCGCTCAGCCACCCATCACGCCCTCCCTGCTTCCTCCTATATTTAATGGGAGAAGGTACAGTGACAGGGGGAGATTGACTGGTCATCTTGGACTCACGGAGAATCAGGGAGGGAGGGAAGACGGAGAGGAGAGCAGAGTGAACTCCCCTAAATAATCAATCCTCATATCCTGCCGCTCGTTCCCCCTCTGACGAGGGGCAAAGAGGAAGCAGGAGAGACGGGAATCTGGACGCTTTCACCTGGGATGATGGAAACACTCATGAACAACAACAGCAGGCAACCGGGTGAACAAGTATCCGCCTCGTTTCTTCAAATCTGATGAGAAAAACTGAGAATTTTTCCGAAAAACAGAAAAAAAGATTTTTAAAAAATAGAAATCCAACTGCAGATTCTATCTGGGACGAAGAATCTGGGGTGAAACGATGGAAAGGAGATAAAATCTAAGTTGCAGTAGAACAGCTGGAACTATGAACTACATTTTTGGCAACAACACCCTGTACCCCCGCAGCTCCAGAGTGGGCGGGGCATCTGGAGGTCAAGGGGCGGGGCTAGGGATCAAGCAGAAGTTGGGACCGAAGCGAGGCTCTTCGGAGGAGCTGGCGCCTCCACACACTTCGTCTCCGTCCACCTCGTCTCCGGCCTCCTCCTCTCCCTCCACCTCCTCGTCTCGCTGGCAGCAGCTCCTCACCTTCTTCTCCAGGAGGAGCGCCTTCACAGATTGTATCAATTCCAGTCAGGTAATGTGGCGCAGCGTGTGTGTGTGTGTGTGTGTGTGTGTGTGTGTGTGTGTGTGTGTGTGTGTGTGTGTGTATGTGTGTGATGGAGTGTTAGGGTCATTATAGGTGAAAAAAAATAAAAGAAGAAAAAGCTGCAAACTTCTGGCAAAGAAGTTTCCGATTCTAGAAAGAATTCGAAAATTTCCGAGCTCCAAAATTTCAGAATTTGCTAGAATATATCAGAAATCTTATAAGATTAATTTTATGTATTTTCTGGAAAAAAAAACATAAAAATTTCTGAGCTCCAAAAGTCAAAAATTTTAGATTAATCGCGGAAACTGTGGAAAGAGAAATTTCGAGTTTGAAAAGTTTTAAAAAGTTTTAAATTTTAAGGTTAATTTCTCATATTTTATAGAAAAAGTTTGAGCATTTTCTGAGCTCATAAAGCTAAAAGTTTAAAAAGTTCAAACATTTTCAACTTTTGGAGCGCAGAAATTTCCAAGTTTTTTCTGAAAAATTCCTGAGAATATTCTTAAAATTTGTGAGTTTTTCTCTCTCGCACATTATTGCCTTTAGGAGCCCATAGATTTCTAGTTTTTTTTCTAGAAAACTTCTGTTATTTCTCTGAAATTTTTGGAGGTTTTTCTACCAAGTTTTTGACCTTCCAAGCTCAGAAATTCCAAAGTTTTTTTCTAGAAAATTCTTGAGCTCAGTCTCAAATGTTTTGAGTTGATTTTGGCAAGTTTTCAACTTTTGGAGCTCAAAAACTTCCAGTTTTTTTCTTATATTAATCTCGAAGTTTCTGAGTTTTTTTCTCACAAATTTTTAACTTTTGAAGCTCTGAAATGTCTCATTTTTTCACAGAAAATTTCTCAGCTTCTTCTTGCACATTTTTGACTTTTGGAGGTTAGAAATTTCCAAAGATTTTTCGAGAAATTTTCTGATTAGCCTCAGAGTTTTATTTGTAGAAATACACTTCTTTTGTTTTCTACCTGCAGTTGCCCTGATATGCCAGCAGGGTATGTTTAGTGAAACTCAGAGGTTTTGGGAATTTAGATAAATTGTTTAGAGTTTATGGGAAATAAGAAAATCTGGAATTTCTTTCTTGAAATGTGAAGGAGGTTGAGTCAGCTGAAGGTGAATCACGTTGTGGTTGAGATTTCTGATGAGGTTGTCATGGAAATGAGACACGGTGTTGCCATGGCGAAGCTGTCGTTTAGCCAAGCAGGCTTCATGCTTACAGTCTGCACTGAAATATAAAGTCTGTATGTGATTCATATCTGGTTTCATTCAGAAAAGCATTTAATATCATTTCTGCCGCTTCTTTTTAAAATATATATGACAAATGTAGAAATATTTTATTTCTACTGGAGCAGTTTGAAATTTTTCTACATAGTAAAGTGCTTTACACATAATTTTTTATTAATTTATTAGTAATAAATTAATTATAAACATGAATAATAAATGTATTAATAATTTAATACATTTATTTATAACATTACATTACCACTACAAATACTTATGTTAAATATTTATTATTTTAATTATTTCACAGGAACATAGATGATTTGCTCTCTAGTTTAATTTCTACACTGTAAAAACACAAAATTCTACCAAGTATTTCTGATCTAGTTTTATTGTAAATATTTAGTTCCGTTTTAATTCAAGTTAATAACTTATAAGTAACTTTTTAGCAAAATATAGGAGTTGATTTTAGATCATTCATTCTTTAATATTGGTGAAAAAGTACTGGTTCTATTGGCAGATTATTTCACCTGTAACGTTAAAATAAATGTCTTGGTAATTTAATGGCCATAACTTAAGTTAAATCATTTAACATGTAGCTTAATTTATTCTAACTTGTAACTACTTATATAAAAAAGAAAACTATTTTATTGAAACGGTTCCTGGCTTCTGCGGCGTATTTGTTCCTTTGCTCAAACTGACAGAAAACATTAACATATACAGCATAAAACCTCTGCAGTGAAGGGAGATAATTAGCCATTAGTGAGGCTAGCTAGCTAGCTCACATGCTGATGTTGGTTATTAACCAGAAGAAAGATATCTGCTACAATTACACTGCAAAAACACAAAATATTACCAAGTATTTTGGTCTAGCTTCCAGTTCAAATATCTTAGTACACTTTTACTAAAACAAAACTAGCTTACAAATAACATTTAAGCAAGATATAGGATCTTGTTTTAAGTAAATAATTGGTGAGAAATGCTAGTTCAGCTGGCAGATTAATTTATTAATAACACAAGAAAAATGCTATGAATATAAAGAAATTATTGACTCAAAACAAGCTCTTATCTCTTGCTCAATAGATATTTGAAAGTTAGTTTTGCCTTGTTTCAAGTGAACTAAGACATTTGAAAAAATACTAGTAAGATTTTGTGGTTTTACAGTGCAATGTGGAAGACTGGGTTTAATTCACTGAATTTTTTAGAGCATATCTAAAATATTCAGGATGATATAAGAGATTTATTTAAAATGAATTATTCCTTATATTTATGGAAAAGCTCCACTGGCTGATTATTTCACCTATAACAAAATATTTTTCCTTTTTATAAGTGAAATAATTTGCCAGTTGAACTAGTACTTTTTAAATCAATATTAAGGAGTTATTTACTTAAAATAAACTCATATATGTTGCTGAAAAGCTGCTAACATCTTAGTTTTGTCTTATTTGGACTGGAAACTAAACCGTAAATACTTGGTAATATTTTGTGTTTTTGCAGTGTACATATTAGATAAAATAATAAATATAAATGCTGCTGTTTCTTGTGTGTTTGTTCCCATTTACTTCATGGACTGCATTATGAAACTAAAATAAACAGAAATAGGTACAAATAATTATTAGTTTATCATATAAATCAATATTTGTCCTAATTTAGCAAAAATAATAATATATTATTTGTCATCATAGCTGTGTTTCAGATTAATTTGATCATCTCCTTGTGTTGAATCTTAATCTGGAACATTGATTCTTCTGCAGTTATCAACATATTTACAGCTCAGCTCGTGGAAAAAGATTTACCCGCCCCTTTGTTGTATTGGCTGGTGATTTCCCAGGGTGTTGCTGTTTCCCTCTCAGAGGCACTTACTGCCAGACTGATGGGTTCTTACGCCAAACACACACACGCACACGCACACACGCACACGCACACACACCTACACACGCACGCACACACACACACACACACACACACACACACACACACACACACACACACACACACACACACACACACACACACACGCCTATCCTGCTGTTGAAGCTCTATAGAAAAAGCTGTAAAGCTGTTTTTATGTTTGTTTACTTAGGAGTGGAGGTGAATTTCAAACAGACTGCATATAGCAAATAAAATGCAAAATAATTTACTTTAAGAACAAATTGCACTTTGAAAACAAAGAAGAATTGCTGTGATTTTTTTTAATTTTTTTTGAATAAGCAGATTCGAAGTAAAATTGACCTTTAAAAGACAAAATAAAATAAATCCCACTCTTCTCATCACCTTATTATCTTTCTACAGAGTCTGTTGTCTAAGCTTAGTTGACTTTTGAGACTTAATTTCTCTAATTATTATGAATATTTAAATGTTTTATATTGTGTGAGAAATGAACATAATAGTAATAAAAAACATTATCTATCTTCTATTTAACAGTCAGGCTTTGCCTATTCTGTTAAAAGATTCAGTTGTTAAACTGCAAAAACATTAAATATTACCAAGTATTTTGGTCTTGTTTCTAGTCCAAATATGTTAGTACACTTGAAAATAATTTAAAGCTAACTTACAAGTAACTTTTAAGCTACATATAGGTTTATTTGTTTGTTTGTATTATATAAAAACCGTGGATCATGTAGATATAAGTGCTTGTTTAAGTAAATAATTATGTGCTATTGATGAGAAAGTACTTGTTCCATTGGCAGAATATTAGCTTTTTTTAACAACTGCTACTGCGCCGTCGCCTAGCAACCTCAGCCAAGGCCAGCCCGTCGCCTAGCAACCTCAGCCAAGGCCAGCCCGTCGCCTAGCAACCTCAGCCAAGCCCAGCCCGTCGCCTAGCAACCCAGTTCTAGTTCCACTTGCAAATTATTTAACTTTTAACCCATTTTCCCAAGTTATAAGTACTAAATAAACTCTGCCAGTGGAAACAGCCCTTTTTCATCAATATTAAGGAATTATGGAGCTAAAAAGTTACATGCAAGTTAGTTTTGTCTTATTTCAAGTGTATTTAGATATTTGCACTAGAAATTAGACCAAAACACTTGGTTAGATTTGGTGTTTTTGCAGTGTTTTTGTTGCAAACGCAGCTTTATTCTTTCTCTGCCTTTACTCGTTCCTGTACAATTGATTAGCTGTAAAGTCGAGGTGTGCCTGCAGAGAAAGCTTTAAAAGCCATGAAGACGTGTTTAGTGGTCAAAGTAAATGGGTGATATGTTTAGGCAAAGAACAGACATTTCTGGGGGCGATACTGGAATAACGACCTGGAGCAAAATCTGACCCCATTTTCTGTCTAAGACACCAAAATATCAATCCAACACCCACAAAACCAGAACATTTAGAAGCAAGTGAAACAATTATTCCAAGAGTTATGTGTCATAAACGTAAAGATCTGACCGATTTAATACATTTAACAGCTGATGTTGCTGTTGTAACCCAGCAGATTTCGCTGAGCGATTAAAGAGAAAATAAAAGTTTAAACTCTCTTTAAATGACGGGCAGAATTCAGTTTCACCTGCTCAATAATACAACAATGTATTAGTGACACACTAAGATAAAATAAAAAAATTAAAACATGAAATGATAAAAATAAAATCCTAACATAAACCTGTACGAGAATAAAGTAATAATAATATAAGAAAGTCTGAATATTTCAAGAGTAAATTCAAATAATGAGGATAAAGTCATAAAATGACTTTATTCTATTACAGCTTTACTCTTGTAATTTTATGACTTTATTCTTGTATTTATTTTTAGCATGGCCTTAATACTCCATCATACAATAATAAACAATTTTTTAAAAATAAAATCTGTTAATCATTAAAGATCTAAAACTTAAAATGATTTTGAATTGTTATCTTATTAAAAGAAAAACAATTTCCAAACATTCAGAGTCATCAGTTGTTTTCTATTTAGTTGGGCATATTTTGACCATCTTTGACTTGTTGTCAAGGGCCGAATGAAACCATTTCAAGGGCCACAAATGGCCCCTGAGCCCCAGGTTGGACACCCTGGGTTAGAGTAAAGCTCCCAGGATAAGCTAAGATTTATCCAGCATTTCCCCTGTTGCCTCCAGCTTTATGCAGTAACTGGGTGGCCGGTTTTAAAATGGAAAACTTGCATGTCATCGATTGTCAGGTGAAATGAGATCATATTTTTCAGCCTACACCTCCCAACACGCGTCATATTCAGTTATAGAAAGGCTTGTTATCTTTCTCCAGCTCACGAAACTTTCCCTCCGTATCCTAAAACACAGAGCAGCGATTCTAGATTTATTAGTGGCAACAGATATTAAAATCAACAACTTTGGGATCATTTGTTGATCTCTGTATACTTGTGCACCATTTGAAACATCCTTGTTTGAGAAATTAGGATTATTTACCAAGTTTTTTTTGGTTTGTCTTCACAAATTCACCATTTGTTTTGTGTTAAATATGCTCAATCATTTGAGATCTATTCTTAGATAGATGAAGATAATATGAGCAGCAGCATGGAGACAGAAACATGTTCAGACTTGCTGAAAACTCACATGATGATGCATGTGGTTTAGATTAATGATTTCTGATCAGCACCTGTATTTAAATCTAGTTACTATAGAAATTTAATAACCTCGAAAGTAACTGTTGTCACTTTTGCGGTTGAGATCATAATTATTGTTGGTTTTTTGTTTCCATCTTAAGAAACGTTTTTTTATCTTGCAAAAAAAAAAAATGATTTATTAGAATTCTTAGTAGAAAACGAAGGTGATGTTTCAAGAAAATTCTAAATATGATTAATATTGTCTGATTAATGATTATGATTAATATTCGTTCAAAACGTTTGTTTACATCAACATGTGAAATTTTCATTTTGACTGTAAATGAGTGAGATAACTGTAGAAAGAGTCTATCGATGTGCAGACGTTCGTGAGCTTGGATGAGCTGTTGATGATGTCCACGGCTGCATGTGGCATCAGCTGTTGTCATGGCGATACTATTTTGGCGATCGCTAAGCAGAACATTTGTTCGTGTCTTCCTGTGGGAGTGAGAGCGAGTCAAGAAAGATGTGGGGGAAACTTATAAGTAAAAATATATATATTTACTTTTTTACCCACTTCTGCACACACACGCACACACACACACACACACGCACACACGCACACACACACACACACACACACACACACACACACACACACACACACAC
>CAEFZX010029832.1:0-78185 GCA_903066825.1 Alfaro cultratus
TAAAGAGTTTTGAAAATGTATTTGCCCTCATAAAGATTTCCTCTGTGTTTGTTTGATTTTTCACAGCATCTCAGAGAATAAAACATTAAACAGGCAGAAAAAAGTGGTTTTAGTTTGACGGTCTGGCGGTAATTTATGGAGGCATGAATTTTTCTGTCTACCAGAAAATCCAGAAGGGAAATGTTTCAGTTTGTGACCTTAAGCTTAAGTGCATTTGGACCGAATGCGTTGCAAAGAACCTCAGCAATTCTGCTTCTGAATGGCTAAAAAATATATTTTTGAATTGGTCTAATTAAAGTTCTGACCTCTTAAAAACGGTTTATGCTAAAAATCTGTCTAATTTAGAATAATTCTGTAATGAAAAATGGGCCAAAATTCCTCCACTGATGTTAAATACTTACTCAGATTTATTGCAAACACTTATTAGGCTTATAGGTGATTTTTGGTTTGGTTTGTTTGGATATTTTCTTCCATTTATTTATTTTATTCCATTACTGCTGTCAAAACTTGGGGAAAAACAACATTTTCTTACTCTACCCTGTCAATGTAAAACTCTACAAAAAGATCATTCAAATTTCTTTTAAGACAAAAAGAGAAATATTCTTATGAAACTTGTTTTTAGTTCATATTTTATTAGCTTATTTAACTGAGTCAAATGTTCCTAACTGCTTGTCTTATTTCTGTGGTTGTAATTTTGTCAAAACAAGTTTCTTATAAATGAGATCATGGACCTATAAATGAAGGTCAAATAAAATGAAAAATAAAAAGTAATTTAACTCAGCTCATCTTTGTTTTAAATGTTTTAAATAAATTTGACAATCTACTTTAAACATCTACATGAATGAATGAATATTGTCAACTTCCTTAGTCATTTTTTGTTAAAATAACTTTTGGTCATTATTTTTAGAAGGGTGATGTTTTGTAATCTGGACGAAGATTTTAAAAAAAGTGGGGGTTTTTTATATAAAAAGTTAATAGGAGAAAGACTCCCTTTTTAATCACATTTATTGATTATTTTTTGTTTAGTCATGATGGATCATTTCTGTTTCTGACAAATAAAAACATTTAAATATTTAACTAAAAAAATATATATAATTTGTCATGGAAGTAAATAGTTTCTCTCTTCTACTCATAAACAATAAAAGTATGTTTGATCTGAACAGAACATATCCAGTTATCTACAGTCATCCGTTTGGTTATTGATTTTCTGATCAGGTTCTGATGCAGCAGCAGAAGAGCCGAGCGTTTTATCGCATCCAGGCCACCAGGATGATGATCGGAGCTGGAAACATCCTGAAGAAGCACGCCGCCGACCAGGCTCGCAAGGTGATCATCTCAGACCTTTAACCTTTCACCTCCGGCCGTTAGGCAGCCTTTCACCGGCGTGTTTTTTATTTTACTCCTCAGGTGGTGAGCAGCAACGAGACCCAGACTCAGGAGGACGACCCTCACACCATCAGGATGGAGTTTGAGCCGTCTTTGTACCAGTGCTTCGAAAACTGCGGCTCCCTGAATCTGACTGTAGCCAGACATGGAGGCGACCCTGGAGTCACTGTCAAAGTGAGTTTCTATTAGAACAAATTAATCCCAGTCCGCTGGGATTAAAATGTTTGTGGGGGCAGAGGCTAACAGACGTAGTGAGAAATAAAAGCAGGCACCTGGGGAAGCGATCACTCACATCTCCAGCACTTTTGTCTTCATTTGATCTCTCTCACGAAGTGTTTTCACCTCCAGGAGACGTGAAAATCCTTGTTTTCTTTTCTAATTGGATTCTGTCGCGAGGCTCAGATGACGGAGGAGATGTGAGACAAGCTGGAAAAACGTTTTCCTCTTTTGATTTCAGTTTCCAAAACCTCGTCCTTTAGCAAAGGCTGCTTGATCTCAGCGCTGGAAAACCGGAGCCGTCTGTGGTGTTTGAAATTTTCTTCTTCTTGCATATAAATGTTGCCGTTTTCAAACTTCATTCAAGAATACTTAGGGAAATTAAATGTCGTTCCTCTCATCATCCAAGTATCTTCAAACAGACTTTGTTATTGGAAGGATTTCCAGTAGCAGTCAGTCTTGCAATTAATCTGAAGAGGCCTCTGACTGAAGGCTGTTGCTACAAGGTAAATTAAGACCCTGAAATGACTTAAATTCATTAGAAAATAATGGAAATTGTCCTTAAATAATAGCAGGTCTTAATTTTTATAGTAGCAGAACTATTTAACCTTGTATATTCCATGTAGTTGATGTTTCTCATGGGATTTTTCTGTCAGGCAAACGTTAGAGTCACATGCAGACATCTTTGTTGCATTTTGTAGGTGGTTGAAGCTAACGCTAATTAGCTGCTTGAATACCATTCTCTAGCTAGCTAGCTTTTTTATAGTCTGTCATGGGTAAATTCAAATTTATCACCAGATTTCTGGACGACGTTCGTCTTTGCCACTGGCTCACTTCTGTTGCTAACCCATACGAAGCTACATTCATCTTGTGAAAAAAGCTAGCTTAAATGTTGGTTTGTACATTGTGATGCAGGTCTTAAATTCAATTCATAATCATGTTTGTAGAACTGCTTACAAACATCGTGTTAAGATTTATTTTAAATTTGCTCAGTTTAGAGTTACAGGTGTGTTTAATAAAATTAACATGTTTCACAACTCACTACTGTTGATGCGAGGAGCGGCCATATTGGATCTCAGAACCAGCATTTGAAAAACTGACCAACTTTTCAAGCGGGAAGTGCAACTTTGGGGGATTTTTCTGACTCGGAAATCAGAATACCAGAGTTTAATTTGTCTGGACGTATAGTTAGAAAGCCAGAGAGACGTTGGAGTAGGGGATAATATCCCCTACTCCATTCTGATCAATGGTTTGAACTTCCTCTTCTCTCTGCTCATGTGGCTGATTAAACCTTTTAGCACACAACAAATCCAGTTTTCATGAAATGAGTTGATAATATTGCCTCCAAATAAAGACTATTGGGTTTTCTAACTCCTTGTTGTCGAGTAGCGATGCTAATCATTCAACAGCGACTGACAGCATCGGACGATTATGAGAAGTAGTAGATCTAAATTTGACAAAAATCTGAATTGTTTTTGTGTTGCAGCTGCATTTGCAGTGTTTATGTCTACCAAAAGAAATTACAAAAAGGATTAATCTCTTACATTTTCATTGAAAATGTATGAAACCAGCAGCCTGCATGTCTGGAAATTTTGAAATATTACCGAGCCTCAGGCCAAGACCAGAAATATCTGAATGAGTGTTTTTGAAAATAAATTAAGCTCACAGTCTCTCTAAGAGCATACACATTTCATGAAGAGCTAAAAATAGAAATAAATTACCGCAGTCACACCACCAACACTCACTTCAGCTTTCCCTGCAAGCAGAAACCGTCTTTCAGGGTCGCTTTGCTTGTTTCCTGTTTTTAACGTTTGCTTACATATGAATGTGAAGGACAGGCTCATATGAATAAAACAGACTATAGAGAATATTTTATTGTGCCATCTTTAAATAATTAATTATTTAGTTGTATCTGACCATAGGGCTTGGTTTAATGAGGCTGTTTCGCTCCTTTCTGTTTAATCTGCCCTCTTCGTATATCTGCTGTCGTTTATCTCATCCCTTTTTATTTTCCTCTTTCTCTGCGTCCTGCCCCAGGTGGATTATCGCACGGAGGACGGTACGGCCAACGCGGGCTCAGATTATGAGTTTGCTGAAGGAACGCTGCTGTTTAAGCCGGGAGAGACCCTCAAAGGTAATGACAGGAGTGACATAAACATTCATGACATGTTTTCAAAAGCGGTGTCACTGAGACATCTGCAGCCCTGCAGGCCAACTGCATGTTCTGTTTACTGCGTTGGGTCTGCAAAACAAACGTCCAGTTTATATCCAACTGCATGAAATCAGTTTGCATCACGTTCAATCTCAAATCAATCCAGTTTCTTTCAATAAAATCCAACTTAGATTCAGATCCAGTTGGAAAAAACAACAATTTCTCACCCAGAGCAAGCAAGCATGTGGCGACAGTGGAGAGGAACCATTCCTTCCTAACAGTATAAAACTCCCAGAGAACCAGGGTGTACTTTCTACGGCATCGATGTCCAAATGTTTTGACGGGTTGGCCAAAACGAAGAAAGTGTCATTTTTTACTAAAACCTTTTACTGTGATGTTTTAATTTTCTTTACTGACTTGATGATGGAACAGTTTAGTAAAACAAACGAAGTAGTCAGATTTTTTAATTATTTTGTTAGAGACGTGTAAACTATCGCAGAGCCAAAACTTGGGGAGGGTTTGCCCTATAAAAGAAACATTTGTCAAGTGTTTATCAAAAAAATAGCAAACATTTTAGTCAGTTTGGAGCAATAAAAGTAAAATTCAAATCATTTTATGTTTGGAAATGGATAAATGTCACTCTTGCAAAAGAATGTAATAGTGTGGTTATTTGAAGATGAATACAAATTACAAATAAAAAGCCTTTATCTGCATCAACTGGGGGCCAAAAATGAGTCCCCAGTTACAGATCTGGAAAAAATGGATCTGCACTCAACCCCGTTGAAAACCTGCTTATTCCACCAAATGTTGAGTTAAAACATCAGTATTGTTGTTGCTAAATTAACATGAACTAGTTTTCTTTGTATTATTTGAGATCTGAAAGCTCTGCATCTTTTCCTTATTTTGACCATTTCTCATTTTCTGCTAATAAATACTAAATATATGATTGAATATCAGAGACGTCAGTAGTTCATAAAATAAAAGATCAATGTTCATTTGACTCAAACATAAACCTATAAAATGTAAAATCAAAGAAACTCATCATTTTAAGTGTCTATTTTTCAAGAGTTGTACATCAGGGGGAAAAACTAAAGGTAATCCAGCAAATATTCTGGCATCAATATTTTCTGCCTGTTTTTCCATTTAATGAAAGAAATCCAGTTAAACAGCGCTGGACCAGGCGTACTCTCTACTGAAGAGAAAAACAGCACAGTGACCCGGTCCAGACAATTACATCCAGAAACCATGAAACAAAACAAACACCAAATCTGCAGCAGCAGTAGCTACATCAGCATAAAATCATCAGACCAGGTGAACTTTCTACTGGGAAGAAGAAATAAAAATTGAGGCACCAAAGTTTTTCCTGTCCAGGTAAGAGACGCAGCTAAGCTCAGAAGCATGGAGCGAGGTCCACTTTCTATAAAAAGAAACAGCATGCAAATTAATCAAGAGTTTTATCGGTGGCTTTGAGGCGGCCAACACAGACGATCTGGGTCAGGAGGACTTTCTACCAGATCTGATGTCCCGATGACTGGTTTGGTTTTCTCCAGAGATTACTGTTGGTGTCATCGACGATGACATCTTTGAGGAGGACGAGTATTTCTACGTTCACCTCAGTAACCCCCGCGCGGTCGGCTGCCCAGAGATCGGCGCCGCCCCGCTGGACGCCGGCGCCGCCCCGAAAGCCGTGCTGGGAGAAAACCACACGGCCACAGTAACCATCTACGACGACGACCACGCAGGTGAGACGAATCTTCAATGAACAAACAGTTTATAATCACTGTTTTCAGTCACACTAAAAGCTCCCTGAAATAAAAAAAGACCAATGTACCCATTCAACTGACTCCGATGGTCATATTATTGATATTTCTATTCTAAATGTGTTGAAATTCTGCTACAAAGATCAGCAAGAATCCACTTTTAATAAGCTTTTACACATCAGTGACAAACAAATAATGTCTTTCCATATGTACTTGCTATTGATGCGTCCAATACTCAAGAAAATAGAAAAGCACATATTTTCTTTCATATTCTTGATATCAACCAGCATCGTCTCTCTAAAGCTTCACAAAGTTTCACCCATCAGATCAGTGCAAAGTGCTGTTCGACCCATTTGACGTGTTTCAGGAACCTCTTTAGAAACATGAGCATGTTTAGCATTGAGATGCTATTTTAGCGTTGAATAGCTTCGCTGAGCCTTTTAGTGCAACTTAAACACAACAAAAGTCTTTCCTAACGTCCCATCAGATCGTTCTTTTAACCCTCGTCGGCTGAAAGGTGTGGCAGACGAAACATTTTCACAAACCAAATGTGCAGTACCGTAATTCCGCCACACTTTGCGCCATCTTAAAAATTCCAACAGTTTCTGAAAAGGGAGACATTGCACTTTCCAAGCAATATGGGGTTTTTACGGTAATTTTACCGTAATAACGGGAGACGTTGCACTTTCCAAGCAATATGGGGTTATTACGGTAATTTTACCGTAAAAATTACCGTAAAATTACGGTAAAATTACCGTAATAACCCCATATTGCTTGGAAAGTGCATTACGGTAATTTTACCGTAATAACTGGAGACGTTGCACTTTCCAAGCAGTATGGGGTTATTACGGTAATTTTACCGTAATAACGGGAGACGTTGCACTTTCCAAGCAGTATGGGGTTATTACGGTAATTTTACTCCCGCCATTGCAAGACGCATGTTTTACTTCAGTTTAATCTGATGAAACTCTTTTTAATAGACGGTAAATTGTGAAAAATAACTTACTAGACATTTGAAGTTCCAGTTATTATGAAGAAATGGGCAAATATATTTACTCACAGGGCTTTTAAAGAAGTTACAATTAAAATAAGCAAAAATATCCAGATGGAGATTTGAAACTTAGTTAAGCAAATGCTAACTCCCAGTGGGTTTAGACTAGAGAAGAAGGTTTTTCGTCCATTATGTTGTTTATTGACGCTGCTTGTGAGTCAGATTTCAGAAATGAATTATGGAAACATGCATAATACATTCTCTATAAATCAGAACAATACATCTAAATCATAAATTAACAACCGTGCAGTCTTTGTTTCATTTGGATGTTTTGTAATTAAAAACGATCTCTTAGAGATTTTTGCATCCCCAAATTCACAATTTCCTTTGTACAGGAAGAGTATTTATAGTAATTTAACTTTTTCATGCAAATACAAATGTTCTGGCTGGACAAAATGAGATTAAAATCAATGTATTTAACTAATAAAAATGTAATCTTTAAAGTCCCAGCTCTAAATAAAAATGTTAAATGGATATCTTGATTATTTAGAGTTTGAGATCAATTTTCCTCTTTGTGTAGGTATTTATCTGCCCCATCCTGTCTCCAGGTATCTTCACGTTCGAAGGCGCCAGTCAGAGGGTGAGTGAAAGCGTGGGCGTGATGGAGGTGAAGGTTCTCCGGACGTCGGGGGCCCGGGGTCTGGTCGCCGTCCCCTACCGGACCCTGGATGGGACAGCTAAAGGAGGGGAGGACTACGAAATGGCTGCTGGAAAGCTGGAGTTTCAGAATGATGAAACTATGTGAGTTCATGACATCTGCTCAGTTTTTAAACTCTTTTCTTTTTATTTCTCTTATTTGTTAAAACTAAACTTAACAGAAGGATTTCCCTGTAAAAGCTGGGTACCGGTGTAATAACCCTACTGTTTATGGTGTGCTTGTCGTGATTAAACACACACACACACACTCAGAGTTTCTCCAGCGTCCTTGGGCACATGCATTTTTAATCTGCTGATGTTAGCAGTGTTAAATTGACCAACACATAAAGCAACTGGGACTGCAGTTTCCTTGGGGCCCGCGGGGCTCATAAAGTTCCCACTTCCTCTCTGTGTGTTTGCAGATAGCGGGACATCGAAGCTGATTCTTGCTCACGGTGTTGAAGGTTAAAGGTTTATAAACGCCGATTTCCTCGTTACTATTTATACGGGTTTAAAGGTAACAGCTTGTTAGTTTAGCTCAGTGTTTCCCTGAAAGAAAGACTGAGAATATTTACTGAGGGATGTTTAACTTTGTATTTTAAATTGTTCCAAAGCCGTTCCTTAAACGCTGCCCCTTTAAGAGTCTTAAAGGGGCAGAGTTATGTAAAATTCACTTTTTTGAGTTTTACATCATGTTATAAAATTATTCCCTCATCAAAAACATACATGGAGTGTTTTGATTCTTTTACGAATGTTTGAAAAATCCTTTAATCTCCATGGCAACCATTCAGCTGTGGGTGAAGCTAGCTCCGCCTTCAAGGCTCCACACCCCCACTCAGCTCCTTCAGACTAGCCAGCAGCAATTAGCAAACACCTGATGGAACGTTTGTAAATGCTTAACGGAAGAATGTTGTTGTGATGATGTTGTGTTGACTTCCTGAAGGCGGAGTGTCGAAAAGAGCAGGAGCTTCTTAAAGAGACAGAAACCCAATTTCAAGGCATTGAATTGTGAAGTCAAATTTCTGCTAAGTTTGATATATGGAGCATTTTCATAGAAACTGAACGTAACATAATTACTTGATTGACACTATGTGGCTGGAAAACACTAATACTAATACTTCCCCTTAGGTCTGTCGCAATAAATCAATTAATCACGCAATAAATTAAAACTAGCTCATTAATTTCCATTTGCAGGATTTATCGTTTCTCTCTTTTCTCTGTTTATTAATTTTTTTTTTTTTAACCAAAACTGGATGACGAAACTCTTCAGTCTAGCCCTTTTTGTGAAGGACAGTTTTGTTTATAGATTTCATAATTCATTTATGAAATGTTTCTTTTTTTAGATATTTAAAATGTCTTCCAGTTCCTGTGTTAAATACTCATTGGAATTTAAAGTTTATTGGTTTTCTAGATTCTGTCCTTGCATTATTATGACATTATTAACATTACATTACTTAGAAAGGCTCTCAAAACGACAATATTATCATTGATTGCAATAACTTGCGATCAATGCAGCTGATTTTCAGTCGTTTGTGGAGGCGGATCAGGTCGGTTTGCATGTAAATATCAGCTAATCAACAAAATGCACCACTAAAAATGAGCTCAACTGGAATTAAACTGAGGAATGCTTGAGAAGTGTAGTTAAAGAAATGTCCACTCTGTAAGGCAGTTTATGACATTAATTTATTCAATGCAAAGCAACAAATCAGTGCTGAAATAACCCAGCGGAACCTTCTGAGTTTGATTGATTATTTATTGGTTCTAATTGGATATAAATCTTTTCTAATCTTTGCGTGAAAAGATTGAAGTAACGTTTGCTGAGCTTTAGCTTAACTGTGAAGGCCGCTGCAGCATTCTCTTATCCTCCGGTCCAAATCATGTCGATGTTTCCTCAGATTTGAGCATCTAATTATTTTAATATGATCTTAATTTTAAACTGCTGCTGTGGTTAATGTGCAGAGACAGACATCTGCTGGTGTAACTATCTAGTGTTGTAAAAAAAAAAAACATTTATGTCCTCTAATTAGGGACTCTAATTGAATTATTTCACGGTTATCTCAGAGATTGATGAGTTAATGTTTTAAAATCAAACTGACGCAGACAGCAACATTTCTCTAGTCAAACTGTGATTTTTGATGAGCCTGTTTGCATTTTCTCTCCTGTTTTTAGGCTCATTCTTTGATAAACGGAGAGGATAGTTTGGGCTGAAAGATGAGGGACAAAAGCTGGGAGCTGCTTAAGGAACAAAGAAGGATCAATATTCTGCTGTTTTCATGTAAAGGAGCTGGAGTAAACTGAGAGGAGACCCCAGCAGGGTATCGATTCATCCCTCCAGTAGTCTCTCTCTAATCTCTGTGCCTTTTTGTGGCTCATTTTCCTTCATGTTTGTCGTGAGTTTCTGTGTTTTGCCGTTTTAAGCAGCAATGTGTTCGTCTTTTCACTCCTCTCGTTCTTCGGTCCAATCACCAGATGTGGGGATTAAGGTGGATACGTTCACACGACACGACTAGATGCTACATTAAATCCTTTCATTTCTTGCATGGTCGTTCATACGTATAATTAAATGCGACTTCTGTTCAAACCCGAATGTGTAGTTGAAGAACGTAGACGCCACACAGCAGCGCTCTGTTTATTTATAATAATTGATGCTGCTGATTATGGATCGATTTTAAAGTTTATTCAGCAATAAAAGCCAAAAGGATCGTCACGAAATTCTAACAAGACGAAGAATAAAAATAAAACAGCACAACTAGCATAGAAACAGCCTCTTGTGGAGCATTGACTTGAACGTCTGTAGAGGAATCTGTTTGGATGCAGTCAGAGCTAATGGTGCGTTCACACCAAATGAGTTACGTGCGTCAGAAACTCGTTCGACTGCACTTTGAATGCAGAAGTTTCACATTTTGTTCAACACTTAGATTTTCACGCGTCAGGTTTACATTCAAAGTCCATGTGGAGGCGAGTTGAAGTCGCGTCAAAATGGCTCTAGCCGTTGTTTCCCGTTCCCGGCCTGTCGGTGGCTTAGGACGC
The DNA here is from genome assembly GCA_903066825.1 of Alfaro cultratus. Lineage (NCBI taxonomy): Eukaryota > Metazoa > Chordata > Actinopteri > Cyprinodontiformes > Poeciliidae > Alfaro > Alfaro cultratus. Next base: position 10,232 of record CAEFZX010029832.1, read on the forward strand.
TCTTGATGCGTCAAACGGTTCACATTGCGCCATGCTAGACACGTGAAACGCGCCTCGACGCGCCTCCACATAAACTCTGAATGTAAACCAGACGCTCAAAACACGTTTTGGTGTGAACGCACCATTAGATTTGTGGGATTGTGATGCGATGCACTGAGAGACTTATTTCATAATTATAATTTTCACCCATTGTTTACATCCTGGCTTACTGGACTGGGCTCGTTACTTGTTTTACATTTATTTTATCTATGCTAAAAGCCGACCTGAGCACCTGGGAATGAAACATGAAGCTGTTTGGTGCCCCGAAGTGATTATGAATCAGGTAATCAGACACCAAGTGACGGCTTCAGTTAACCGTCGCTTTCTCCATCTTGGCTCACTGAAGCTAAATTAATCGTCTGCATAGCTTGAAGTTCAGAAACGCTCTGATCGGGTCACTGCTGCGACATCGAGTCATAGTTGGGTTGTAATGCAAATGAGAGCAGTTTACATTGTGTGTGTGACTCTACGGTCATTTGATCCAACTGCATGGTCAGTACAGAGTTAAAGGCATATTGACGCGATCTAAAGTGTTTCCTTTTCTATTGCATAAAACACTGATGCATAATAGAACTGTGTTGATTTTATTTACGTAATTATCAATACTTTTGTACTTTTGTCTTTTATTGGTTGTTAGTTTTGAGTTATTTTTATCAGATATTACTTTTAATATTAATTTGTTTTTCTTCTTTATTTTGGTTAGTTTTAATAATTTTGGTTTAATTTTTATTTCCTTTTTTTCTTTATTTTAGTCATTTTTTGTTTTTCACTCCAATGTATTTTTTCCCTCATTTCTTCAACTTTCTGTTGTTTTTTTGTTTCCGTTTATATATTTTTTTACCAATGTTAACAGATTCTTAATTATTATATACACATATATTTAAATGTTTTTCTTTTTGTTTCTTTCAATATTTTGTTTTTCTCCTTTTCTCTATTTTTCTGTGTTTACGTTTTATGTTACCATTTTTTCATATTTTTCTGAACAAATATTTTCATACCTGTTTCTCTTCCTGCCTGCCTTCCTCTGTCGTATATTTTTAGATTTCCCGCCTTTCAGTGTAAGTTTTCTCAGTCTCACTTCTTTTCCCTCCTTCACCTTTACTTCCACCTTGCTGTCAGTTTATACCTTTCCCTAATTTGCATTTTCTCCCCTCTTCCTTTAACCTTTGCATATTTATACTGTCAGACTTCCTTCCCTCTTACCTTCTTCACCTTCCTCTCCCTCGCACATCATTTCTCATTTCTTCACCTTCTGCTATTTCTGATGTCATCTTCCCCGACTCTGCCTCTAGTGATTTATTCAGCTAACATTTTGGGCAGATTTTATTTTCCAAACATATAAAAACTGAAGTAAACCAAACAGATTTCTTCCGTTTAAAACTCAGGTTCTTCCACCAACCTGATTCCAGTACAAAATCGGCAGTAATGTTCACTTCGTTTAGTTTTCAGCTCCCAAAGCAAAGCTGAAAGCAACGACTCTGGAATGGGAAAAACTGGAGCCATCTCAGCTGCAAAGCGTTGCAGGTTCCAGGGAAACATGCATTTTTATCAGGAGATTTAAATCCCGTGTTGGAGAGTAGGTGTGAAGTGGGGAGTGATCTATTAAGGCACCGTTTAGAAACTGGAAGTACTTTTGGACGTGTATTGGGGAGACGTTGCACCAAGACATCTTGAATCTGCTGTAGTTGACATGCCAGGCCACTGGATGGCGCCGTGATCTCATCATGTCGTCAAAACACACATGAGCTTTTCAACCTTAGCTTCCACCTCATGTAGAAACCGTAACCTGTCTCCAAACTTCAGAGTATTTTGTTGGGATTTTATCAGATAAACCAAAAATAGACATTAACAAAATGTTATCATAATGCAGGGAGGTGAATATTTTTTACAAGTCAGCAGCGTGTCTTTTCTCCTGTAAGTTGCAGGGATTTCTCCATTTCTCTTTGCATTTCATGAAGGAGGAAGTTGTGCTCAGCTTCTTCAGAGGTTTTTGTTCGGATTCCTTTGGTCGTTCTTGGTGCAGCGCCCCCACAGGCGAGGAGGGTAAATAGGTTTTTCAGTTAGTTCGGTTGGTTTGACACAGTGTAGTGTGAATATGAACCACAGCAGCTGAAAATGTAACAAATGTTGCAACTTTGCGTTTATGGCACTATCAGGTGTGAAAACGCCCTCAGAGTTCCTCTTTCAAATCATAAAATGGTGGCGCAGATCCACACTCTACGCGAAAGAAAACATGTTGTTTTCTCTTAGTCACCGGTCAAAGGTCAGGCTCCTTTCAGCACTAAGACATGAAGGAATTCCTCCTCAAAGATGTGTGCAAACAGGCGGTTTAAAACATTCAGGAAATGTCGGTTTGGCCACTCTGACGAGTTTCCCTTCAGGGTGAAGCAATTCGCTCTGCATTGTCACTTTGAGAAGGAAAGGCTCGACCCTGATGATGAAATCCCGCTGTGGAAACCACGAGCGTGCAGCTTGAAGCATGGCTGCATGAAGAGGCGCTCTCACAGAGACGTAGCGTAGCATTAGCAGTTTAAGGGTTAAGCAGAAGGTGTTTTCTGCTGCTGTGCTCTTTAAAAAGCAGCGGATTCTCTGAGTATCATGAGAAAAATGTCACACTTTGACACGAGAGGCAGCTCTGTGGGTGACCTGCGGAGGAGCCGGGGGATTATTCAGGGTCACTCTGGGTGAAACTATGTGTGCGTCTGTATTTATTCACGATGTGACCCCATTATGTGCTGCAGGAAGTAATTAATTCTCTCTGTGCTCAGCCAATTAGGGCTTCTTTTATCCATCTCTGGCTGAATCCCCAGCGGAGTCGACGAGCGTCTTAGATTTCAGTGTGGAGCTCTAACTTTGTGTCCTCTGCTCCTTTCTGGCTGTTTTGATTTAATATGAGTGTGTGTGTGTGTGTGTGTGTGTGTGTGTGTGTGTGTGTGTGTGTCGATGGAAAGGGTAAAAGGAATAGTGAACTGCGCTGTGTGTGAGATGAAGGGATGCTCTCAGCAGGGTGAGTTTATTCTTAGCCTTCGTCTGACCTGCAACTCTGCTCAGAGTCGCAGCCAAGAACAGGGCAGCAGTGAGCGTGTGTGTGTGTGTGTGTGCGTGTGTGTGTGTGTGTGTGTGTGCATGCGTGTTTGTCTCCCCTTGCTCCTCATTATGAATTTCAAACAGGTGTCCTCACCAACATGTTCTGGCCAACCCATGAAATTATTTGATGATTTATGAGAGAATTTCTGAGATCAAGTTTCAGTTTATTACCGAACAGATTAACCAGGTTATTTAGTTTGACGCCTTTACACATTAGGGCTGAAATGATTAATCAAATAAATCGATTATTGGAGTATAAAGACAAAAACCTGCCGTTTGCTGAAAGGACGATGTACTGAAAGCAGTAATAAAGCCAAACCTGCACAAAAAATATGGATTTTACATTTAGGATGCATAAAAGTCTTCTAGGACGGAGCCAACAGGATGATCACAAAATCATACCATTGTTTACGGCACAATTTACCGCGTTTGGCTTCTTCTGATGCAGAATTACGATGAGCGTCTCACATCAATGACATAAAAGTCGGACAAAATACGACATCACCGTTCAGACAGATATCTGTCCAATTTAGTTACACATATGGAAGTGTCTCAAATCTTCCATATGTGAACGTAGAATATATATATTGCATGAAAAAATACCGTCTGCTGAAATCTGGTTAACATTTCAGAGAAGAAAGAAAATCAACCTGGTACACTAATGGCACTAACTGTCCTGAAAGTTATAAAAGGCAGATGTTATCATCACCTTTTGTAAAATGTTCTAAATATTTATGAAAATGTTCAAAATTAGGTAAAATAATAAACTACACTGCACTGTTTGGTGAATCCTCCTCTTGGCATATTCTTCTTCAGACTGAATGAAGAGAATTTCTTCTCAGTATCTTTCAAATTTAGCTGCGGATGTTCAGATTTACGTCTGGTCTTTGACTGGGCCACGTTAACGCACCGGTTTATAGTCATCCCAGTCTTAACACATCCTCATACTCCCAGTTTCCTGCCACGCTGCCATGTGTGTTAATGAAGCTACAGCTCATCGTTTTTGATGAAGCTTTCAAACGGAGCCGGGATTGTGCGTTTAGCTGCTGGTGACGCAGGAGTCAACTCGCACGCTTTCAGCAACACTTTCTCCCTTTGGCGAGATTTTTCTGAGAATTAGGAGGAGATGGGAGCCTGCTGCACGTGTGTGTGTGTGTGTATGTCAGTGTTTTCTGCTTGTTGCTGTGCTTGTGACGTGTTTGATATTTGCAACCTGTTTCTCCGTCTGTCACCGATGTAGGGTGACTAACCCGGAGCTGTTCCTAAAATAAAACATCTTTTGAACTCCAAATCCCCCAGAGAGAGGCGTGCTGTGCGTACAGCTCACAAGCGCGCCTCTTACATGTTTGTGTTTCCTGCGGCTGCTGCACGTGCATGTGTGTGACTCAGCACTTCGCCGCATTTCCATGCAGCCGTGAGTTTTATTGCCCATCTGGCCTGTGTGACATCATCTTCTCGTCTCACTTAAACGCGCTCCGGCATCGTTAGCATTCCCCCAATCCATGCTTTGTCCTTGCTGCTAATCAGCTGGCTGCATAACGCACAGCCTTCAAACAACAGCCTGGATTTGGAGCAGAGGTTGTTTCCCTAATCTGACCGAGCAAACACTGGAGGAAATACTAATCAGGTGCTGTGCATTATAAACATATTTATAATGTGCATTATTTAAAAGTTAGAAGGGATCAGTCTGTGATTTGGATGCACACTAAAGTTGTATGCTAATTAGCTAATAGCATTGCTAATTTTTTTGTTTAGCGATTGTTTGCGATCAAAATCACAATAATAAATTGTGGCGCTAATTTAGAAATATTTGTAATGGATTTTTATGATATTGTTTAATGTGACTTTTTATTACTCTCCATATCAGTCAGGGACTATAACTTGACATCAAGTGAGGCAGCAGTCACTTGAACCCAATGTTTTCAGCCAATTTTAAGAAAGATTTACAGTAAAAATTAGAAAAAATGTGGGGATTTGTTGATTTTGTGTAGATTTTGTATGAATTTTGAAGATTTGTGAAAAATTGGAACGATTAATTGATTAATCTTGAGTCTATCGGACCACATAAAAAGCTATGGCGGGCCAGATTTGGCCCCCGGACCTAGAGTTTGACACCTGTGCTTTAGGGTTAGCGCAGCTAGCGTTTTAGTCTGCGGTTTTCTCTACTGATGTTACAGTTGTGAGGCTATGAATGGAAGGAAAAAAGCATTTCTAATGAAAACGAAGCATAGGCGTCTGTTTAAAACTCATTCTGTCGTTTTTCTAATCGGCCTGACTTTCTTCTTTCTTTTTTTATTGCGAGGAGCAACATGCAGGTGAAAAACAGCAGCAGAGGAAAATTGCACAGAAGAGATTTGGTGATCAACAAATAATCCATCCAAAGGAAAATTCAATAAAGCTAAAGTCAAAAACACAGCAAAAGCCCACACATCATCTACTTAGAGGTTCCTATATAGCATTTAACTTTCTTCCTGGATCAGCTAAAAGTGTTTCACCGCAAGAAATACTTTCATCTTGTTTCAGCTGAGTAATGGTCAGCGGTAGATTAGATCAGCTGAAGGGACAAAGAGACGATTACTCATTGTCTGACAGGGCCAGTGCTTCCTGGACAAATGTTATCTAGATGATGCAGATGGTGCTCAGAAGGATGTGCTACTAGTGTTGACCAAGGCTGACTCTGCAGTGGCTCTTTTATTTCCTCTGGCATCATCAGGACATGACCAATGATCATGCAGGAGTGGTTTAGGCACATGGTTGAGTTAATAAATCTGTGAATCTTACAGCTGAAAACTAACTGGAATGAAGGTAAATAATGTTTAGCATGAATAATTCTGGAACAAGGGATTGGTTAATGTACAGCTTTTCTAAAAGCCGTTTACATTAAATCCTCATTCGCTCATAAATATAGCATATCGCCCTCAACAGGATAAAAGTTGTTAACATACATATACCTACAAGTTTGCACTTCAGTAAGTGATGCTTTGGAACAGACTCTTCTCTCATGGTTTCAGTTTTATAATTGAGTTTTGATGAACTAGAGAAACTTCTTTTAGTTTATAAATTACAGAGTCCTTTAGGTAACACTTTATTGAAGGAGTGTGCATAAGACCGACATGACATTGTCATAAACGTGACATAACACCTGTTATAAACATGACACCTGTTATAAACATGACATAACGCCTGTTATAAACATGACACCTGTTATAAACATGACATAACGCCTGTTATAAACATGACATAACACCTGTTATAAACATTACATAACGCCTGTTATAAACATGACACCTGTTATAAACATGACATAACGCCTGTTATAAACATGACACCTGTTATAAACATGACACCTGTTATAAACATGACATAACACTTGTTATAAACATGACACCTGTTATAACCATTACATAACGCCTGTTATAAACATGACACCTGTTATAAACATGACATCTGTTATAAACATGACACCTGTTATAAACATGACACCTGTCATAAACATGATATAACACCTGTTATAAAACATGACACCTGTTATAAACATGATATAACACCTGTTATAAACATAACACTTTTATAAACATGACATAATACTTATAAACATGACACCTGTTATAAACATGACATAACACCTGTTATAAACATAACCCCTGTTATAAACATAACACCTGTTATAAACATGAAGGAGTCTTTATGAATGCTTACAACTGTTGTCATGAAGTGTCATTTGGTAAATAATGACACTTAATGCAAAGCTGCTTTAAAACGTGCATAAATCGTCCATTAAAAGTGTAAACTTTTCATTTAAAAGTGACATTATTTGGGCGTGCCGTGGTGGCGTAGGGGTTAGCGCGACCCACATTTGGAGGCCTTCAGTCCTCGACGCGGCCGTCGCGGGTTCGACTCCCGGACCCGACGACATTCACCGCATGTCTTCCCCCTCCTTACCCCCCTCCTGTCAGCCTACTATCAAAAAAGGGACACTAGAGCCCACAAAAAGCCCCCTGGTGGGGGAAAAAAAAAGTGACATTATTTACCGAATGACACTTCATAACAGTCATAAACATTCGTAAAGACTCCTTCATGTTCATAACGGGTGTTATGTTTATAACAGGTGTTATGTCATGTTCATAATAATGTCATGTCAGTCTTATGCACACCCCTTCAAATAAAGTGTTACTTAGCAACCCAGAACAAGAATCAAACCAGGAGAACTAACATTTAGCTTTATACTTTACAAATCTAGAACAAAACTCAGAAAATACCATCTACTTAGCAACCCAGAACAACTGGAACCAACATTTAGTTTTATACCTCAATCGAGAAACTCCTGTTAGATTATGAATTACGTAGCAGAACAAGAGTCAAACCAGGAGAACCAATATTTAGCTTTTTTTTGTTGTTGTTACCCTAACCTTTTTGTTTTTCTTTTGGTTTTGTTGTATTATTTGTATTTTTAGTTGACCAGTCAGCCTTGCATGCAGTATTATTTCTGCGTATTGAGGGTCAGTTTTCATTTTGGAGTTGAGTTTTACTCTCTGATGTTTGGTACCAGACAAACAGCTTGTTGCCTGACAGAAACCATTTCTATCTCCTCCGTTTCTCTCGCCTCTCAACCCGAGGATTCCTGCATCTCTAAGCAAAACGAGTTATTTTTTTCTCCTGTCTTCAAGTCATTGTTTGTTGCCTTAGCAACTTTTGATCCCTCCCATCATCACTCCACAAAGACGAGGCAACAAAAAATAAAATTATCTGCGTAGGATAAAGAAAGGGCCCTCGTGGCGCATTCGTTTGTTTTTCTGGTTTGAATAAGAATTGTGTGATTACGTCCCACATTATTTCTCACCGTGTTTAGCTTTTAGTCTGCGTCTGAAGCATTTATTGTCAGATTCGTGGCGGGATGCCTGTCCCATTGTTTGATCTTTAATTAAAAGAGCTGAAAATCTCGAGCCTTAAGGGGAAAAACACACAAAGACAACCATGATCCGGTCGAGATGGAGAAGAACGAAGGGCAGACAGAACAAACAGAGAGTGACAGAGAGCTGAAGAGAAAATAGGAAAGAAATACAAAGAGGATAAAAAGCACACATCAATCCCTCAGCTCTGTCTTCCTCATCTCCTGGTCTGAGTGTCTCCCTCCTTCTCCTCGTCTCTCCTAATGTGAGAGCAGTCAACACTAAGTAGCTTAAGTCAACATCTTTAGCCAGTTTTTAAGCTTTTCCTGCTTGTGTGCGAGTTCGGCTGTGTCATGTGGAAAAATCGATGTGGCAGCCGCTGTTGGCTGCAGTCATATTTTTCTCCATACTCCTGATTTGACTTCTTGTTCATCACGCTCATCCTTATGCTGATGCGTCCACAGTTTGAACAGTTCTTCAGTGCCGTGTATTGATTTTTGCTTTTTTAAACTGTTGAGGCTTTTCATTGTTTGAAAAAAACAACTTTAAAACTTGCTAGTACTTGGGATAAAGCTGTAAATAGCGCTATCAGGAGTGAGAAGCACAAAGATTTCTCCCGAGAGCCACAAATAGATCCCAGAAATTTCAGTTTTTGAGAAGCTTGATTGAAGTACAGCAGCATGATCTCCCAACCGTCCCCTGAATTTATAGGTTTTAAATTTCATTCAGAGTGGCATTTGAAAAACCTTAGAGTCTTATATTTGATTTGAAACCTGCAGATATACGATAAATAGATATATCAATTGAAACAAGCTCAATAATTTCTGTTTGCATAATTTAATCATTTTTCCATTTTTTCCCTCTTTCTACCAAAATCTGGATGATAAAGTCTTCATTCTGGTGCTTTGGTCTCAACTAGTGCCTTTTTTCTGTGTTTTATTTACAGAGATTTCATAATTCATTTTGTTATTTTCTTTATTAAATTTATTCTTGAAAATGGTCTCAAAGCAACAATATTATCGTTTATTGCGATAACTTCTGATGCGGTTTAACGCAACCGGCCTACATGTGACGTGAATTTCATGTCAGTGGTCCCTTTAGAAAAATGTTTACTTGAAAAAACATTGCCATGTTTGATTCTTCTTATCCCCACTATGAAATCCTCCCATTTAGCCTCCCTGTCACTCTCCGTTTCTCCTCTCTGTACTTCTGGCAATGCTGCAGTCCAACCAATTTCTCCTGCCAAGTCAGGGCGCACCGGCAGCAACACGCCCAGTGGTCGGAGTGGCTCGTCCACAGCCACACACAGTCTGAGCGCGCCCTCTCCACCCGTGGTTTTCTGCCAGCCAAGGCCTGTGATCAAACCCCCGCCGACTGCACACACCCTGTAATCATGGCTCGGAGACCCACCGAGAGCTGCGGCAACAGGCTGCCTCCCCTCGTCCTTCTGTGCCTCCTTACTTCCCCATCTGCCTCAGGCCTCGCAGTTCCTCTGCCCCTGCCCCGCCAGGCCCAGACCACATTAAAACTCTCAGCACTGGGTTCACTGACCAACAAGGCCAACCAGGAGCCTCCAGGGTGTGTCAGCTGTGCTGCTACTTTCCTGTTTATTTAATCTGACTGCAACATTTCTTATAGCTATAAAGACACATCGGCAGATTTCAAAAGGTTGTTTCAGTTTAACCACATCAAATATTTAAAGTGAGAATGTAATAAAACATTGTCTTGTGTTTTATTAAATTTTTATTCTGTTACACTGCTGAAAAGTATTTAAACCTAAAAGATGAACCTCCTCACTTCAGGCTTTATTCCTAACAGGAAGTAGTTTTGAAGTAACCTGGTTGGCTGACAGGTTTTATCTTCATGTGTTTTTGACTCACTATGCTTCCTTGAATAGGTTAGGACAGAGCCATGGGCTATACAAAACATATTTTTTACATTTCTTTGTAAAAAATCATTATTAGATTTTGAGATTTCAGTCTGGTCAGTTCAGACTTTGTGACGCTCCTTTCATAATGAGATGTTTTAGGGGCTCTTGTCTCTTTAAATCCCAATAAGCTTCTGCTGGCCACGCCCCCCAACTCAACGTTTACACTCTCACGTGAAAATGGCCGTGTCAATTATATAAATGTGCATCCTTGAAAAGCAGAAGTGGAGCCTCCTGCACAACCAACAGGATTGCAGAAAGTGGTTTCTGGATGCTAAGTCTACAATAAAATACGTGTCTTTTCCAGCAGCCATTGTACAGCGCATACAGCGGTAAAACCAGCTGATCAAATGTGCTGGAGCTGAGCTTGGGTTGCTGAATGTGACTTAATCTGGAGGTTTTTGAAACAGCTGATTTTCAAGACAACAAAAAGCAATAACTTATTGTCAAAACGTGGCTGGGTGGTTTATTGAAGCAGTGGAGACCAAAATGGAATAAAATAATGTGCAAAATGTGAATTTTGAGTAATACTTTCCCTTTAAAGTAACGCTCAGAGGTGAGATTGTGTGGATTATGTGGATGAAAACTTTCCTTAAACCGATCCTATGTGTATAATATCATTTATTAAAACAATGTGGTGGAGATTTGTTTTACAAAGACCCGGCTGTACAAAGCCTAAGCTTTACAACATACTTAACATTCCTGTCTCAAAATACCAGCCAGAGTTTTACAAACATGCAAAGCTCCATGAAAATGAATGGAGTTCAGGTTAATGAGCGCATCTAGCAGAAGCGACGCCTGAATGAGGCATTAAGCTGCAGACCCGTCGTTCAGAACGAGCTCTGGAGTAAATCAGGCCGCTGTCATCAGCCTCAGCAGATCATCTGCAGGGTTACATGAAAGACTCTACTGTGGACCGTTCCGCGGGAACCTGGCGCCCTGGTGGGTTCTGGGTAAACTGGGGTGTGACATGATGAACGCACGGTGCTGTAGGAGAGTGATGAGCCAGCTTCTGACTGCAGCACCTCAGGGTAATCTGGCATGATCCGCACACACACAGGCACACACAGCCATGTCAGAGTGATTAAATCACTAATGGCTTGTGGAAGAGACGATGTGACTCATGCAGGCTCTTCATCTCCACTTGCATCTCTCACTCTCCTCTTCACCAAGCTCTCCACTACTGTCCTCCTTCTCCTTCTTCTCTCCATCTCTATTATTCTCTTCTTTCTGCCCTCCTTTGCTCAATTCATCATCCACCTTCTTCTTTATTTGCGCCATCACATTTCCTGTCTATCTACCCCATCATTTCCTGGGATGATATATCGCCCCTTTATATTTTATTGTTCATTCATCCGTCCCCTCTCACCTCTTCCAAACTCTCCCAGCTTCTTCTCAATTCTTAAAATTTGCCCTTCATCTTTACCACCCCTTACTTTATCATCCTCCTCTTCCCTCCCTGCCTCCGTCTTGCCTGTATTTATCATCGCAGGTGAGCTCGACTCTTCTGCAGTTCCAGGAAAGAAATGGCATTTAGAGAATTTCGGCTGGCTCTTTTAAAAAGGTTACCTGAACCCAACTTTCAACAGAAACACAAATTTTCCTGCGCAGACCTTTATCGGCGCTTGTTTGTTCTCCAGAAATGTCTCAAAAAAAGGTCAGAAAGTACAATTCTTCTGGTTTTAATGATCATGTAGTGGAAATATCAAGGTGGATATTAGGTGGGAGACAAATTTTTACTGAACTAAAAATTTAAAAACTGCTAAAACGCCATATGACTAACTGACAGTAAAGTATGCATGTTAAAGGAGACTTATTATTCATAATTAACATTTTTCATGAGTTTGTACCTTAAATTTGAGTCTCAACTGCTTCTAAAAAACAATCTAAACACTTAAAGAAGAAAACAAAAAAAACACCCAGCAGTTTTTGCCAATAAATCAAGTGTTTTTTGGTGTCTGGAAAATGAGCCGTTTCCAAACCTTCCCAATAGTTAAGTCACAATGCGTTACCTAGCAACCCCAGCTGAGCCCAGCCGGTTACCTAGCAACATAAGCAGAGCTATAGCATGTTTGGTCAAGCTGATTTTGCCGCTCTATGCAGCATGTAATGGCTGCTGGAAAAGATAAATGCTTTGTCGTTAACTTGCCATCCAGAAACAACTTGCTGCAGTCTTGTTGGGTGTGCAGGAGGCTCTACTAATGCTTTTTAAAGATGTACTGTTGTACAATTACTCATCTGTCTCCAGTCAGTTTCATGTGTTTCATTGATTTATCATTGATTTAGCTGCGCTATTTTTGTCTACAAGATTGAGTAATGATTCAACAAGCTACATCAATAATTTTTAAAAAGAAATGCTGGGTGCAAAAATTTAAAATTTGAGGTAAAGTTGAAGACTTCGGGAGACGTCCTCCTAAATTATTCCACCCACTTTGTGCACTGCATCACAACCACTAACAGAGAAATTGCCCCACAGCATGCACCTCCCACCACCATGCTCTACAGTTGGCACAGTGTTCAGTTTTTTGAACTAAATGTTCTTCTTTGTCTCGTTCTCATATTTCATTTGGTTTATTTGCAGCTGCAAATCTCTGTGAAGTTTAAAATTAAGGTTCAAAGAGCTGATTTTGTAAGAACTAAAAACAAATCCTCCAACATCAAACTGCTGGCTTCTTTTCTAACATCCTTGTGTCTTTCTGTCCTCAGTTTCTTCCTCACATTGTTCCTTTCCTTTTCATTTTTTGTCCTTGCTTCCTATTTTCTTTCCTCACTTCCTTGTGTCCGATCGTTCTTCACTTTTTACCTCGTGTCTTTCCTCTCTTTCTTTTCTAACTACAACCTTGTGCTTTTGTTTCCTTTTTCTCTTTTTCTTGTCACTCCTTCTTTACTTTCTTCTTTGTGTTATTCTGTGGTTTCTTGCGTTCTTCCTTCTCTTGTCATTCTTCTATCTTTGCTTCCCATTTTCTTTTTTGAGTCCAAACTTCATTTCTCACTTTTTTGTCTTTTCTCCCTTTCTATATTTGTGTCCTTTCTTCCCCAATTTTCTTGTTGTGTATTTTTTCCTTTGATTGCTTCAGATTCCCAGTTTCCTCTCATCCTTCCTTGTTTAGTTTTTCTTCTGTCCTTTCGTTTTCTCCTTTCCACCATCCTCACTTGTATCCATCTTTAATATTTTCTTTTCTTTTTCATCCTTCTATCCTGTCCGTGTTTGTTTTTTAAAGATTCCCTTTTTAAAAATCTGACATTTATAAATACCTGGTGTAAATCAAAAGCCTGTTAGTGTTTTCAAACGGTTAAAAACGAGGGAGACATTTTGAATGTGTCTGAATGCTGGATGTTTGGTTTCTGCTTTAAACTGAAGCATCATGGGATGAAACATGAAAACAAACTGATGAATTAATCATACTGCAAGACGCTGAGGGAACCGTAAGAAGATAAACAACATCTGAGTCGTTTGGCGTCTGAAGTCGCCCAGTTGAAGCTCCTATAGCCTCTGTGCTGTGACAGCTAGCCAGCGCTCTATTCAGTTACCTCATAAATTCACAATGAGCATTAAAACAAGCATGAGAACAAACGAGAAGAGAGAAGGAATGGAAGAGCACAAGATGTTCCTATTGATTGTTTATTTCTTTATATTTAGCTGCTCTGTAATAACAGTTTATTTAAGAAGAAATATTTTCTCCTGATTTATTCTTGTTCATGGTTTTGGTCATTTTTCCCTCAATTATTCTCTCATTTGATCATTAATTGAAACTTTCTGTGTCTTAACACTGCAGATCGTTCTCAAAAATTTACTTTCAGTTATTTTCAACTCTTCCTGCGTCCATCAACTCGGTGGAAAACTGTCTATAATATATAATTTATGGCTACCGAAAGGGTTTATGTTTAAGCCAGAAATGCTTTGAATCAGGCAGACGTAGCGTTTTAATTTTTTAGAAACGCGTAACGGACAGAAAGCCTGCTAAATTGTTTAACAACTGATTATGAATGTAAATCAATGAAAACAGCAAGACACCATTTCTCAGCTTCATGTGACTTCCAACTAAACACTTCGGACCCAGAATACAGGGTTTCTCCCAGTATATCATAAGCCTGGCGGGCCACCAGGCTAAGCATTGTTTACCGATTTTACATTTTTTTTGTTTTACTTCTTTAAGACTTAATAGTCTGGATTTAGGTATTTTTAGTAATGTATTCCAATAACTCATGATTAGCTAGTGATATTTTTTCATTTTCTGACAATATTAAACATTCTTTTAACTCAAAACATGGTAGGCCGCTGGACGACCGCCCTATTGCTCCCCAGCGCTGGGATTTATCAGGTTTTCTGGGGGAAACCCTGGAATATTCTTCAAACTGATTTTAAAAAGAACCACAGCGTAATAAGTTGCCCCTCCATCAAACCGAAGGTATGACCCCCTGAGCAGTGAGCCATACATCCGATCAAACATCAACTCTGTTCATGTTTCATCTGCTGTAAGCTAGCTTGCATAAATAGTCTTTGTTTTATGTCATGCAGCAGATAAAGGAGAACATTGTGTCGCAGGCTTTGGTTTCAGGTTAATTCTGCAGCATTAAACGTTTAATGGAGATAGAAAGTGCAAAGGGAGACTGATGTTGGAAAGACAACAATGATGTGGTTTCTAGATCAGAAATCGATGGTGTTTGTGCACAAAGTGAGAAGAAAAAGAAGTCAGACATTAGCAAAACAAATCTGGATTGAGTTTCCAAACGTGCAGTGTGAACGTTGCCTGAGAAAGAAAAGATGTTTTGAACTTCCTTCTCTCTGCTCTGAACCCATGAAGCTCCATTTCAACTCCTCTGGGATTCGGATTTGAGATTTTAAGATGCTAATTAGTCGCTCCCAGGTGTAAAAACAGCATTGTTGCCACGGTTACGCATCGTAACAATCTGAAAGTAAAAAAGGCAACAACAGAAATCCTTCCAGCTGCAGAGCCAGAAGGAATAGTTGTCCAAGAATGCAATAATTCAACCCAAAACAGAACAAACCAGAACCAACACAACAGGATCACTAATTAAAAACTATTTAGGTGGTTCAAACTGCCCTGATTCCTCAAACTGGACCTTTCACGTAAAAAACAAAACAAATAAATCAATGATCCCGTTTCTCTTTAATGATCGCTGATGCTGGACTCGTTTCCTCAAGTGTCAGTTCACGAACACGGGAGATAAAAACAAGGCGTGGGAGGATGCAACGTTTTCAATTAGGACCCACACAGACGAGCAGCTCTTCCTTTTATTCTCTCCTGACGAAAACCATAATCACATCAGAGGAATATATTCTCCAAAACTGGAGCAGGAACAACATCTGCGGATCGCTTCCTTCTGCGTCACCCCGTGAACAGTCGCATGTCACGTTTCTCTGCTCGGCGGCTGAACATCGCCGGCCTCGTTCGTTTAGATGAAGCTGATTGGATGTGATGTGCAGAGGAGGGAGAGGTGGAGAGAGGGAAGGAGCTGTGAGGGCGGATGATGATCAGGGGAGAAATGAAAGCGTATTCGCGCGCGTCGCCTCATTCGGCCGTCGCTTCATGACCGCTTGGTTGATATCTGCTCCACTTCCTCTCTTCATATTCTCAGCATTTCTAATCAAGTGTAATCACTCTGACTTAAATCTCCGCCTCCTTCCTTCACCGCTTCCCTTCTTCTGTTTTAATATATTTTTCATACAGCATCTCTCCACTTTCTACATAATTTAATCCTCGACACCTTTCTGTCTTTGTCGCAATAAATCAATTAATCCTATGATAAATTAAGACAAGATCAATAATTTTCATTTGCATGATTTATTGTTTCTCTTTATACCAAAAACTGGATGATGAAAGTCTTTAGTCTGGTGGTTTGGTCTCAACTAGCTCCTTCATAATTCACTTTATTTGTTTTTTGTTTGTTTGTTTTATTTATTT
The DNA here is from genome assembly GCA_903066825.1 of Alfaro cultratus. NCBI lineage: Eukaryota > Metazoa > Chordata > Actinopteri > Cyprinodontiformes > Poeciliidae > Alfaro > Alfaro cultratus. The sequence continues at coordinate 26,101 of CAEFZX010029832.1, forward strand.
TGGATATTTAAAATGTCTTCCAGTTCCAGTGTTAAACCAGAAGTTAAAGTTTGAGAATGTTTTCTTGCATTTTTATGCTGTTATTATATTCCTTAAAAAAGATCTCAAAACAACGATATTATCGTCTATCCTGATAATTTCTGGGACAGTTTATCATCCAGGAAACTTTATTATTGTGACCGGACTCGTTTATTATTCTCTCACCTTTTTCTTTTATTTGTTTTCTTAAAACAGAAGAAAAGTAACTAATTAGGATTAGAGTTCATAAAATATATTTGTTTTTCTTTAAGTTTATTTCTGCTGGTTTTACTTGGTAATAACTGGATCCAGATGTAAACACAGATTTCCATGTCCACGTTTTTTATCCGTCTCTCTTTCTCGCCCTCAAATCGTCTCCGTTAAACTATCCGTCTCTATTTTCTCATCCACATCTGAGATGTAACTTTATTACTCAGCACAGCTGGAGACGACTTATCAGGAGTGTGTACGTGGGTGACAAAGTGTGTGAGATGTACCGCATTATGAATCCGTGGTATCATTAGGAGAGGGAAAATCTCCCCCCTTAAGAGCGTTTTATCTCGCTCTCTCTCTGCTGGCTTCCCTCCAAAGGTTTTGTTTGTGCTGCTTTCAATCAGAGACGAGGATCAGCAGAAACATGGCTGCTGCAGCAAAAGCCTGATCGCACATTCAGACCCTCACAGCCTGGTCGTAAAACCGCCTTCACATTATTAAAACAAAAACAGGTGTTCTTTTGAGGCTGAAATATATGTATTAGAACCATAGTAGTTAGAGAAAAAGGAGGATTTTTTTTGTCAAAAATTTAAAATTTTCTTTTACATTTTTTTCAATTTTCTGAGCCTGGAAAGTCAAAAAATTGATGGAAAAAAATCAGAAAGGAAATTTCTTAGTGCCTTCAGACTAAGGAACTAGTTTCAAGGAACTAAAATTTTTGACAGATTTTTTTGTACGTTTAGTTGAAGATTTACCACAAAAAGCACTTCAGATTCTGAGATTAATCTCAGAAATTTCTGGAAAGTAAACTTGGAAAGTTCTGACTTTCAAAAGAAAGAAATTTTAAACATTTGAAATCCAGAAAATTTCCAAAAGTCAAAAATTGTTTGTAGTCAAGTCAATAGGTTTTTTCTAGAAAATTTCAGAGATTTATCTCAAAATTTCAGAACTTTTTTCTAGTAAATTTTTGACTTTTCAAGCTATAGTATTTCCTTTTTTGTCTAGAAGATTTCTGAGATTCATCTAAACATTTCTTAGTCTGGTGGACGTTTACATCACAGCCATGAATTGACTGACAATCGCATAAAAATGCAAGTTCTCAAAATTCAATAAACTTCAATTTTGTATAAAACACTTATCATTGGAAATGGAAGATATTTTAATTATCCAAATTAAAACAATAATAAACGTAAATAAAACCACACACAACCAAAACCATAAATAAAAATGGATTATGAAGTCTCTGTAAATAAAATGCTCTTCAACAAATATCAGAATGAAAATTCTAATATTCTGATAATAAATTGCTTATTGCAGCAGGATTAGTTGTCACCTTAAAAGTTTCCAGCACAAAAAAGTCTCTAGATTTATCACTAGTTGTTTTTTCTTTTTGAACAGTCACTAGAGAATCTGAAGAGCAACAAATGTGGCTAACAGTGCTGCTTCACCCCTCCACATTTGGCCACGCCTCCAGTGTATTTTGGCTCCGCCCACTTCGATTTGGGGCGGGGCTTATGCCTTCACAGCGGGGTTAGTTACACTTTAACCATGTATTGCATTGCATCTTTCTGACTTTAGTGCGGTTCTAGTTGTTTGCGAATGGCCTTGTAAGCCTTCCCAGATTGATAGAAAGTAACAATTGGACCTCTTAGGTCAGGAATGTCAAATTCATTTTCATTTTGGATCAATTCAAGATCAAGAATGTCCTTAAAGGGCCAAATGTATTAATAAAACTACTCAAAAATAAACTGTTAAAATATGAATAACAGTTTGTTTTAACAGTGAATACAAACGTCTTGAAATTAAATTGCATTAAGCATCTCTTCGCCTTGGTCTAATTTGGCAGAATACAAGTAAAACTGCTGTTTTGATTGATAAAATAATATTTCAGCACACAACTGTTACATAAAAGGCTCCATTTCCAGAGACTATAGGGCCATATACAAACCTCTAGGGGACCGAATGTGGCCCGCGGGCCTTGAATTTGACACATGTGTCTTAGGTCATTATTGACGTCTTATTAAATCTCTGTAATCTCCAAACCCAAAAAGCTCCTACATTCGCACCTCGCTGATACTTTCCCATTTAAATACTGTTACATACGCTTAGTTTTCTAAGATATTTTACTCTTTTTGACTATATTTAGGTCATTTTTACCTTAATAATGACAATAATTTTTATTATGTCCTTGGAGATAAAAAGCTTTCATCTGAAAAAGGTTGCGCTTTCTTTTTACCATGACTGCAGCGTATTACTTGCTGTCTTTGTTCCAGTTTTGCTGATAAACTTTTCCACTTCCCATCTCTTCACTATTCACTTTATTAAGGCAGTAAACTAGACGTGCTGCATTGTTTTTGAAGTATTGCTCTTAAATCTTTTTTACAGCCCAGGTTTTCACCAGAAGAAGAATAAAGCAGGCACATAAATCAGCCTTTACTCAAGGAAATTACTGGCTGGTTTTAGCAGCTCCCATAGATGCCCCGTTTGAAAATGCTGTTTCTTATTAACATTTAAAACAATGTGTCTGACGTTGCAAATCAAAACGTAGAACTGGACCCAGAGGAGCCTGGGAAGGAAAGGGATTAAAGATAGAGACGTAAGGAGAGGTTTCGTTCATTAGGTAATGCAATGAGGTCCCAACTTAAACAAATCAGGCTGTCGCTCAGTCATTCGCTTAAACTTTAGAGCAACAATCCGACTACAAGGACAACTTCTCCATTACACTAAATTAAAAATCCCGTCCCAAGCAGTTAGTGAGCAATACCTTCCTTTGCTCTGGGTTTTTAATTCTATTTCTGGCAGCAGCAGCGGTGTGTTCACCGAACCTGGCGGAATATGTCGGTGCGTCTGTGTTTGGTGTCAGGCTGTTGACGGGCCGAGGCGTTGAGCCTGACGAAAGAACTTTCCAGGGAGCAGATGTCAAAAAGTAACAAGGCAGAAACACGAGGAAGATGAGACGGCGAGAGAGGCGAAGGTAAAGGTTGGGGAGAAGTGAGGATTCTGAGAAATTATTAATGACGAGTGGCTACACTGTTATGATGCCCCAGATTCACCAAATCGACTTAACGGCAGCTACGCTACAAGGCAGAGGCGCTCCTACTGGGGTCAAAGGGCAACTTTTTAAAGACATTTAATTTTTTTATGCAAGATTAGTTTGGATAAATAAATGTTACAACTCTGCAAAATTCATAAATACTTAAGGAAATTTGAAAATATCACTGGGTAATTATGTGTTATAGAAAGACATGATTCTAAGAACATTTATGTTACGTCGTCCTAATTAAAGTTTCCCAAATTTTTGGACCCTTTATTCCTGATTAGAGACTTTATTTTCTGAAGTTGTCAGAAGGTAAACCAGTAAAGACGGCAGTGGTTCCAGCAGGGGCGTCCAAACCCCCCAACCTGAAGTCAAGCTAGTGAAGTAGCCCAATTTAACCAATTAATCTTTAACTTAATTAGTTAATTTCCACAATTGATTAATCACAGTTAATTGTTTCATCTCTAAAACCAAAACTGTTCAGAATATGGATTTAGTGGCCACTTTATTAGCTGCCTCTTGTCATTTCTTGTTGCCTTAAAAACGCCGTATCACTTCATGAAATAGATTCAAACAGGCGTTCAACAGTCTGGTGTTGCTCCGTAGCGCCAGCTGCACCTCCATGATGTACTGTATCGCTAAAAACGAACTGCAGCAGAGCCTTTCTGGTGCGATTTGAACAAATGACCTGACAGCTCTGGCAGCCAATAGACTGGAGAAAGAAAGAGAGACTTTGGCTTCATCTGCAGTGGTGGGACTGCTTCAAGTTTTCTGTGCGGAGAGGAAAAGATCATGTCTTAAAGTGACCAAGAAGGGATTTCTGCTGATTCTGCATCATTTGGTTCTAAAATAAATACATTTTCTGAGATTTATTTTAGGAATAAATCTGGAAGACATTAATGAAGATTGATTGTTCTGTCCAAAACAAACTAAATCTTCTTAACCTTCCAGTAGACCAAAGTTTTTGATGCTAAGCCGTTATTTAGATACTTAATTAGACGATGCATCAAATGTATTTTTAGAGAATATTTCAGTAAAGTTTCTCTGCTCAAATGCCTCTGATGTCATGCCTCTCTATGTCTGAGATCAACCATAATCCTCAGTGGTGGTAGTGAGGAGATAATCTGCTAAATCCCTCAAATCCTAAATTCTGAATAATTCCTGGAAGTGCTGTGAGTGATCGACATATTATTTTCCAACGCCTCAATAAAAGTGGGAGAAAATGGGACACACTGACCAATTAGTTCATGAACCCATAAGTCAACTGTACTTTAATTTTAAAACAACAACCTGCTCCCACTTGAATTTAGTAGCTTTTGTCAATCCTTTAATTGGCAAGAAAAGCCCCGAAAAAGCTGAAACAAATAAAAACATTTTATATTTACAATCTTTACTCCACAAACGACGAGTTGAAACTAAAACCAGCAGCTGCTTCTGTTCAGGCTCACAGTAGATTAAAACACACGACTGGCTGCAGCTACTCAATTACATTTACTTCAGTAACTTTTGTATTTTTACTACACTGTACTTTCTACTTTTACTTGAGTAATTTTATCATGAAGTATTTCTACTCTTGAGTAAAATTTGTTTTAACCAAAAACAGACACAAACCTGTAGTTTTGTGAAAAATTCATCAGTTTTTTTATTTAAAGAAACTGATTTGGAAAATTTATATTTTGCCTGATTTTGTTCTTTTTTGTTACTTAATTGAATTATTGTCATTTTCGTCCTTAAAATACCAAAATTTCCGCTTAACTGTATATTTTGGTCCGTCTAATTATGTAATTTTAATTATTAATTGATTGATAATTTGATCAATTACTCAATGCTTTTTTACTCTAACTTGAGTATAATTTTCTACTCAGCTCTATTAAATGAAAAGGTGAACTTTATGCTCATGTTTAGAAGCATAATTAAATATTTAATGTTTTCGCTGACATGTTGGAGTTTTTCATGAGATAACGACTCCTGAATCTCTTCAATTTGGAGTTTTGCCCAAGAAGCCATTTAACCCAACAGTCCAAATCGACAGCAGGGGGCGCTGTTTATGTTGCATCATTAACAGCGGTGCTGCGTATAAAATGCATGCATGTGTGTATTTATTTCTGCAAAGTAAAGAGCAGAGAAGTGGGAATAGACGTAAACAAGCGTTTTCTGCATACATATTTGTGTGTTTTGTATGCAGTTTGCTCCGCTGGGTGAATAATGTTTGTAATCGTCCAGGTGTTGAGTGGGATCCGTGTTTTCATGCTTACCTGCTTGTGTGCTGTAAGCTGAACTGTTTGTATGTAGATGTTCAGGTCACCGTGCAGCGACGGCTGCCTGCTCATATAAACACCAGAATGAAGTAAATACAGGGAAGTTTGTGTATTCATGCTGTTATATAATTTGTTTTGCTGCAGTCACTGTGTGTTGTATTGAGGACAAGCTTGGGTGTTGGATTAGCAGTAAAATAAGGACCACCTGGTCTGGTTCTTCCTTCTACAGAGTCGCTTTATAAGGATGAATTTGATGGGTTTGGAGTTTTTAACTCTTAGCTATAACAGATATCGCTCAGATTAAAGATCCAATCAATGCATTATGAAGTGAATGTCCTCAGAAAAACAATGTTTGTTTGTTTGTTTGTCCCCCTGAATGAGCGCGGTGTGTACTGAGTCATAACGCTCGTATCTCAGCAGAAACGCCGCGTTAGTCACGCTCGTCTTCAGGCATCTTTGTTCACTTCCTGTCTCTTATTCTCGTCTCCCTCAATATCTGCTTTACATTTTACTAAAAACATTATTTAAAAAAAAAGGTTCAGTTTTTATCTCTCCTGTTTTCGTCAAATCATACTTCTATATAAATTGCTCATAAATCTTCATTAGTTTGTATTCTAGACACATTTCCCCTGTAAAGGAGAAAATATATATAAAGTTGCCCTTTGACCCCAGTTGCCCTTTGACCCCAGTAGGAGCGCCTCTGCCAATCATAATTGGTACTTCTTAGTGTCCTAAAAAGTACCAATTAAGTTTGATATATTATTATTATTATTATTATTATGCAATGCATCCAGTTAATGCAATAAAATCAGCTTTTGATCAAATTACTTCATCAGCAGCATAACCTACCCAGGAAATGAAGCTAAAGCAAAAACTTTAGAATTATGAATTTTAGAAAGACCTGATTTATCAGTTAAATCACATTCAATAAATACAACAATTTTCCCCCAACGTTGGATTAATATGTCTCTAAACTCAAAGAAATTTCTGAGCTAGAATGTTACATAAGACAAATTAAGGGATTCTTAAAACAAACCAATATGCAGTAATTATTTTACTGATTTTTTTCAGTAAAGAAAATGTCTGGATAAATTTTATTTTACCTTTTGTTAAAACTCGGTTGTAAAAAGACAAATGCTTCGTAAAATTATGAATGAAGCCACATTATGTTGGTAACAATTTAACCCTGTTTACAAATTAAAACTCTCCAAATGCGTCCAGGGGTCAAATTTGTATCATTTTTTAATTGCAGTTGGGGGCCACAAATAAAAAAATCAGTCCAAAGGCCACAAATGATAATTAATTGTATTTGTTGTTTCTGTTGTCTTATTTATTTTGGATATTTAAATTGTCTTCCAGTTGCAGTGTTAAATGTTCATTAGTTTAAAGTTTATCGATCTTTGGGAATGCGTTATTATGCCATTATATTGATTGAATTGATTGTTGTCAAAACAACAATATTATCGTTTATTGCAATAACTTCTGGGACAATTTATCATCCACCAAAATTTGTTACTGTGACAGGTTTAGTTGTGGCTTTTTCACTTTGTTGACCCCTCAGGGCCACCGTAAAAACCAAACATTTGGGGTTTTTCTTCATCCATATTTCAGTACGTCTCACCACCTGGGATATTGTTGCCGCTGTGGTTGGAGCTACTTTTTTGCTGATCTTCACAGCTCTCTCTGTTTTCCACTTTACTTGTTAAGGTTGGGTTTCTGCACACGTTTTCCCCAAAGTTCTTGGCGCTGCGTTTTAGTCTTGGCCTCAGGGTGACTCTAATTGAAAGAACATCACAATGGCTGCTGAGCTGAGCATCGCCATGCACTGCAGCTTCAGAAAATAATCTTTCAGGACCCAGGAGTCAGATATTAGCATATTCAGTACACAGTATCGAACTGTCAACATGAACCTGAGCCTTCTGTCTTTTTTGCAAAGCGACCTAATAGCTGCTAAACCAGAGACAATTAGATTATATTCTTAATTATTATTTAAAGTTGTGTGATCTTAAGAGACGTCTGGCTGCTTTTTAACTTCTTGGGCATAATTAACATTCATTCACTGAACGTCTTTTTCTATCCTCTCACTAACAGGAAGGTCATTGAGGTGAAAATTATTGACGATGAAGAGTATGAGAAGAACAAAACCTTCACCATTGAGCTTGGAGAGCCGGTTCTGCTGGAGATAGGACAGAAACATGGTGGGTCTGTTTCTCCGTCTACTTTATACTGAAATAATAAAAGTGTTTTAAGCATAGAGCGAATTTATCACTTAGAAACCCAGTCCTACCTTTATTGATTATCTGAACTCTGATTAATTTTGGAAACTTTGTGTTTTAAAGCATGGCAGAGATGGATTGGATGAGATTTAACAACATTTTTAAATAGAGAAGGGAATTCACAAACCAATGTAATTTCCTCATATAAATTTTTTATTTTATTTATTTATTTTATGTCATTTTAGTGTCCATTTGTGTTTTTTCTGCACTGGATTCACAAAGCAGAAATCACAAAATACACACAGACTCGAACATCCTGACCACGTCAACCACATGCAGGCAGTTTTAATTTGTAAAAAACAGAAAATAAATATTTTACACTTTAATTGATTCATCTGCAGATAAACAAGTTAAAATGTGTTAGATGTGTTCCTATGGATCTTTATTATTTTCAAAGGTTGTAATTTCAAAATTTCAAAATACAACCATTAGCAAGTATTAAACATACTTTTCACTAAGCCTATATTTCTGTAATCATTTTTCTTTTTTTATTTAGTCTGAACTAAATCGAGGTTAAATGATTAATTTAAATGCACAATGCATCATCGTAGATCTGCCGTCTAGTTTATGTTACGTTTACCCACATTCAGCTAATTGCTCCCCAGATGCTTACACAAAGGGCCGGATTACTTCTTCCATTTGTTGCATTATTGAGCCTGTAGACCTGATTGTGAAAAGAAGGCTGCTTCTTAAAATGTAGTTTTATTTACCTTGTAAGAGTTTATTACAGTACAGTAATATCACTGTCAAAATCTGTCTACCATCAGCTTTCATAAAACATGTTTTTGGCCATAAAACATCAGTTTAAGCTAATGCTGTAGATGGAGGGAAGTTAAATTACTGATATAAAAATTGTCATTCATTTGGCTCAGACACAATAAAAGTTGATTTTGATGCTAATTATTGTGGGTAAACATGAAGCAAAAGATTTAACTAATTGACTTGTTTAATCACAATTAGCAGATATTTTGAACTGACACATTGATGTAGAAATTGCAAATAATAATCATAAAAACATTTTTTTTTACCAGAGAAACTATATGCTAAACACACAAACCCAAGATGCTCACTCCATCATATTTCTATTTTCCCAGTAAGAACCACACATTCATTCAACATATTAATGTTAGAAATGTGTTTTTTTGCTGCTGTTGGTCCAAACAGCACATTGTTAAAGTTTTATTTAGTTAATCTGCTTTGAGAAACAATAAGAAGCTAGATTATAACACATTAATGACTCATACATGATTATTTTTAATTTTCTGGCTCTAAAATGAGTGAAAATTTACTTTTTATGTTCTACACTTGTCACCATTATATCTTTAAAATATTACCAGCTGAGTTTTACATGTAGCATCAAGGAAAATTAAGCACACCACAGTGTGAGCATGGTGGTAGAGTCTTCCTCTGGTGGATTACAGGTTCACAGTCAAGACGTTGGACAAGAAGGAGCAACAGCCTAGGGCACGTTTCATTACAGGGGAATATAATTAGTTTTACAACACGTTTAAAGAACACGCAGTCTGACATTTAAACACGCCACACGCTTACTGTAACACATGCTCCACTTTTCAATTAGAGCAGGAAGACACAGATAGCAGCTCCAGCAGCGATTGTGCAGCCTGAGCGAGGACACGGGCGTTGTGAAGGAGCCGAGTGGCTAACGATACGACAGGTGGTAACGAGGTGATAGGAAGGTTGGAGAAAGCTGAAAGTGCGTGTCCGTTTGTTTCTGCAGTGAAAAGCCTGGGTTCCCCACGAGGGATATGACAGCCAATAATAAAACTCATCTTCCCTCTGCAGACTTCATGCTTTTCAGTGATAATTCCCACTGCAGCGAATAAATTAAGGATGGTGAAAAGACTGAATAATACATGAAACGTCTTCAGCTGCTGCATAAAATCGGACAAATCGCAAGAATATTTGACAAGACAGCAAAGCAGAGCTTGACAGTTTAATGCCAATCAGTAGCTTGACTAACTTGCTGGTTTTTGGAAATAGTTTCTCAGTTATTCAGGATATTTTTGCCCAGAGAAAGATAACTTGTGTTATCATGAGGTTTGCATGATTTAGGACAGTGGTTCCCACACTGCATCAACTTCTGGTCAGAGAAAAACACCTTTTGCAAAACCCCAACACAACGTGGCAAAATATGTAAAGAAAATCAATAATTATTACATTCATTTAGTGTAAATGGAGCCTCATACTGTCTGATTTTAGTTTCCTGTGAATTTTTAAAGGTTTTTTTGCAGCAGTGTCCTCCACAGCAGGGCTACTGAACTGTTCTTTCGGTCGTTTTCTTGTCAAAAACTTTTCAGGTTCAGGTTTATTCAAGTCTCTGCATGTATGAGTTTTATTTTATCAATATTAAAAATGTGAAGTTTGTCAAAAAAAAATCATTCTTTGAATTTGTCTTGTTTAGTCAACAAGTTGTTTCTCCAGACATTTATTGATGTTTTAAGTTCAGTTACGCTGCTCGACAGTTGGCGGTTACCATAGCAACCAGTAACTGACAGCTCCGCCCCCTTTTTTCCGTTGCCGTCGGTAACTGTGGGGCAGAAGCTTCTGGACTAAAGTTGACCACCAACTTGATTTCCTCTCGTTAGAATAAATACAGTAAACCTGAATGTGTCGGTCGTGAAGCAGTCGACCTGAGACGAACATAGACGAGTTACATCTGTATAAAAAAAGACATCAAGTCTAAGAAACAATCAACGTTTAAGAAGAGAGAACACAATGTGCCAAAACAACATTAGTCCATACATGACAGGAAGAGTTCCAGCACTGTATTTACTACCAACATCTGTAACATATATGGATTAATGAAATTAGAAATCAGCCAATTATCCCCAAAAATCAGATGTGAATCCATCTACCTTGTCCTGCATTAAAAGAGAAATCGCTGCATTTTCCATTTCATGCTAGCTAGTGATGCTAGCTTGAGGAACAGCATATTCATAATTTTGACTGCCAATCAGAGATGAGCATGGCAAATAAACTACTTTAACTTATATTTTATCACTAAGGCTGGAAAACATTACATTTTATAATAAAAATATAATTTTATAAACGATGTTTTGAAGCAGAACATGTTGACTGTTGCTGACCTATGACCCCTCTGTTCACCCAGGTGACTCCAACGAGAACAAACCGCTGGTGGGAGCGGAGGAGGAAGAGGTGGCCAAGATGGGCTGCCCCAGTCTGGGTGAAAACACACAACTGGAGGTGATCATCGAGGAGTCCTACGAGTTTAAGGTGAGAATACTCTGGGATTAGCCTTTATAGCCCCAATATGCAGGACAGTGTAAAAGTATTCATACTGCTTTGACTTAATGTGACATAACAACACAAAGTCCTGCAAAATGGTTAAGTGGAAGAGTAGCGTGCATTTGTAGTCAACGTTTACTCCGATGGCCTTAATAAAATCCTGTGTAACCCTTCAGAGGTCACCCAGTTTGACCTCAGAATGAATCCAGATGTTCTGTGAAGACTTCAGTGGTTTGTCAGAATATTAGAAGAAAGGAAGAGCAATATTTATATTGTTTAACATAAAACAATGTCAATATTTTAACATCTGTTCGGTCCATTATTTGATCATTTAAACTGCAAAACTGTCAATACCATTCAGATTAGGGCTGAAATGATTAATCGGATTACCGTATTGTCCGCATTATAAAGGCGCAGTGTTAACGAATGGCCTATTTTTGATCATTTTCATATATAAAATGAACCGAAACAAAACAGTCATAAGTCAGATTGAATGATTCCTTATTAACTCACTAGAGGACGCTGTTTTACTCAAAAAATAAAAATAAAAATACAAGGCTCTCCGGGAAAAAAAGGCACACCGTCGTTTTTAGATCAAATTAAACGCTTTTAAGTCCAGAAAATACAGTAATTGTGATTTCTCAGTTACTGTAGGTAATTGTAAATTAAATAAATCATTAACTGGAGTATACAGACTCTAAAAAGGTAATTTAGTGAAAGAACAATACATTCAAGAGCAATAATTAAGCACAAACCGTACAAAAAATATAAACATAAGACTTAAAAAGAACACTTTGTAAATCTACCTAGAACTCATCAAGTTGCAGTTTTGGCTTCATCTGGTTCAAATTCTTATAAAATAAAATGTATTAAGCACCTTTTTCTATCCAATTATTGATTGGTAATCCAAAAAAATAGTCAACATTTATCATTTGCTACAAATGAGCAAGTGTTTACTAAAGTAATGCTGCATTTTAGGCAATAAAATGTCTTAATTAAGAAGATGATTTGTGTGTTTTGATGCATTTTTAAAATAGAAAGAGCTTACATGAAAAATCTGAAATGTGCAAATTGAAATGAGCTATTTTTCAAAGGAGTGTGAACAAACCTTTTAGTGCAAAGAAGATGGAGACAAACTAAGTTATAGGTGCAGTGAAACCTCCAATTCAGGGAGGATGAATACAAAGAAACTCCATTTTCAGATTATTTCTCAAAATAGATTGAAAACTGGTTTTCCTTCCAATTCAGAAATATGCACCACTTTGTGTTGCTCTGTGACATGAAATCCCAATTAAAAATTCGATTGTGTGAAAATGTGCTAAAATTATGAGGTATGAATACTATTTCAAACACTGTAGATGGATGATAGTAAAAGATTTGATTGTTAATCTCATAAATCTGGGCTTGTTGGCATGTAATGGACCATGCAAAGTAATCCTCTCTCCTGAGATGTTATTAGATCAGATTTCCAAAAGGCTTAAAAACCTTATTAATCTCTTTTTCTGCAAGATATCAGACTGTGAAAAGTTGCTGGTTGCTCACTGATCCAGGAAATAAAAACCTGCCATCTTTCTGCATATTTCACCTTTATGGATGCAATTAGTCCAGAAACGGACCTATGGTTAAATTATCAAAGCATGGATCATTACAAGTGACTTGACATTTCTTGCAAGCAGTTCATTGTCACCGTTTTTCACTGTGTTGCTTCGTTTGCCACCATTTTGTTTGATCCTAATGTAATAAATCATTTGTGTACTTTCGTTCACTCATGTATTGTGCCTCATTTGTCCATTTCTGTTGTGTGTGTGCGTGTGTGTGTGTGTTTATGCATGTGTAGAAAGCAGTAAATACTCTTCTTACTGACAAGGTACCTCTCTCATGCATGCATTGCTCATTCTTCACTCTCTTGTTGTCGTTCATATTTTCTTTCATATTTTCCAAAGTGATTAATTTCAGATTTTTCTTACTTATATAAAGAAACATGTTTTACTTCCAATGCTCCCTTAAACACATAGAGTAAATCCTGCAGGATTTGAATGAATCAGGATATTTTACTTTTCCATTTTCCCAGCTGCTGTTATCTTTAAGCCCAGAAGAAAAGCCTGAAGGCATTTTTCTCGATTTCTAAAACATGGCACGTGTTAATTAACACATCTTGCACCTCAACGTCCCATCAGTGTCTAAATATACTTCTGCCACTTGGGTTGTGAATTTCAGGACTTGAAACAATATTTTTCTCTTTGTGTGTGGCTGCGGGTGAATCAACAACTTGGGGTTGTGTCTTTCTTGCCCTGTTTGGTGTGTGTGCTCTTGCATGCGTGTTCCTGTGTGTGTGGATGTAGAATACAGTAGATAAGTTGATCAAGAAGACGAATCTGGCCCTGGTGGTGGGGAGCAGCAGCTGGAGGGAGCAGTTTGTCAACGCCGTTACTGTAAGCGCAGGTAATACACACCGACTACAGAGACATTCAGTAAATTACGCAAAAGCCCATTTATTTTAGGAAGTTTATCAACAAGTGAAACATGTAATGTAAGCAGTTTTGGATTAACGTTTAAGATTCTGTCATTATTACATTTTCTGGTCCAGTTTCATTCAGATTGAGTAACTGGTTTTCCTCTAAACATTTAAGTTAAGGCTCATTTACCCAGAGAAGCTTCTTACACGTTTTGCTCCCAATACAGGAAATTTCTTCCCTAAAACCCCAAATAATTTTTTTTTTTTTTGAGAGAAACAGTCTAAATCAGTTCTTAAGCGTATAGAGTTTATATTAGCAGCTAGTTAGTGGTAGCCTCAACCGCCTCCAGACTTTTGTCAAGTATCTACAAGATTAAACTAGATTAAATAGTCCAGACATGACAAAATTTCATACCAGTGTTTAAGGCAAACTTATATTTTCTTTGCTAATTTTAATTATTTTATTGCCTTAATTTCAGATAGATGAATTTTAAGGAATAATGACAATGAATAATAATCTTTTTTTGCTACTGCTGTATCTGCTAAAGTAGGCTAAATTATGCTACTGTATGCTAGCTTATTTTAGCTCGTTGGAGCTAACGCTACTGCTAAAATTTCAAGCCCAAAACAAACCAGTTAATTATACCTGAATTCTGAATAAGAGCACCAGGTGGTGTTAAGCTCGAATAAGGAAATGTAAGTCTGACTGGGCTACCAACTGGGCCAGCAAGCTAAACTAAGCTAATTTCAAAAACCAAAATAATGTTAATGGTCAATGTTACTGAGTAACCTTCAGTTAAAAAGATTTATTGGCTGTAATTTCACTGTTATAGGAATTTTAGTTCACGTCTGACTTACTTATACTTAATCTCCTGCTTCCCCTGAAGGAGATGATGACGAGGAGGAGAGTGGCGAAGAGCGGCTACCCTCCTGCTTCGACTACATCATGCACTTCCTCACCGTGTTCTGGAAGGTTCTGTTTGCCTTTGTCCCACCCACGGAGTACTGGAATGGCTGGGCCTGCTTCTTCGTCTCCATTTCACTGATCGGCGTCCTCACCGCCGTCACCGGGGATCTGGCGTCGCACTTCGGCTGCACGGTGGGACTGAAGGACTCCGTGACAGCCGTGGTGTTCGTGGCTTTGGGGACATCGGTACCAGGTGAGACAGAGTGGCATCGCTGTTTTCGTTCAGTGTTTGTAACCTCCTACATTTTTGTTTTAGTGGTATTATTTAATGAATAACCCTAATTACTCTCAAAATCCCATCTTCCTTAACTTAGTATGTATGCAAAGATCCTTTGGTGCTGGAAGTGCAGAGGTGAAGTTGTACTTCTCGACAATGAAAAATTAATTTGAAACTTGCCAAATCTAAAGGTTTCTTTCTTTTATGGTATTTTCACACCTGATAGTCCGATACACTCTGTTCGACTGGGGACCAAAGTTGCAACATTTGTTACATTTCCAGTAGGTCAAACGATCCAAACCCTGTAAATCACTAGTTCCCCTCTTCGCCTGTGGATGCGCTGCATCAAGAACCATCGAAAGAAACTACACAAAAACCTCAGAAGAAGACAATTTAATTCTTCACGAAGTATGAACAAAAATGCAGTACCACCAGATTTTGGTGGTTGTAGGATTTTTCTTCTGTCTTTGGCAAAAGTCCACAAGTCATTTCTAGCGCTAGATTTTTGCATTTGTTTCAGCTGTATTTACCCAGAATGCCCTGCACTATAGTCCGCTTCCTGCTTTTGGAGTGTTTGGACCACTTAACGTTCACATACTGTATATATTCAAGCCCCACCAAAGTTCACGTCAACCAAACCGAGACCGAAGCTTTTAAGGGTATTTAATTAATAGAAACTGCATTATGTATAAATATAACTTTAGGCCTACTATTTGGAGGTATAATACAAGAATAAGGTTAAAAATAGATTTGTGACATTTTGTTCAGTGTTTCTCCTTCTCACTCAGCATTGTTGCTGTGTTTAAACAGAGACCAATGAGTTCTGCGTTTCTTCCAAAGTTTACCTGAGGCAGACACGCCAAATGAAAGAAGTGCCTGTCGTTCCAGCTGCCCGAACAGGGAGGCTGAAAATCCAATCTGAGTTGTAAAAAGCAGACTCCATCTCAGCCTTCAGCCTGAGCCAGTCTCCACCCGGAGGGGACTGCTCGTCCCCAGGCTTTAATTCAATTCCCTACCTCATTGCTCTCGCCAGCGAGTTTATTGTTGCTCCGCCGTATGAGTTATAGAAATAGCTCAAGCGGTGCTCTTCCAGGTGGCAGCTTTGATGGCTTGCAAGGGAGGTTTCTGAGAAGTCATATCCAAGAGAGCTGCTTCGACAGCCGTGCTGGGACTGGAGATGTAAACACGGATTTGCATCTTTTCTCACAAAACAAAAAAAAAAAGCAGTAATGGTGATTCATTTACGCTCTAAATCTCCTTTATTCTGCTTTGTCTTACATGCAGAATCACTCTTTCATTTTTCCCTACCTTCAGTTCTTGCCCTGATGCCCCATCTGGAGCAGTTTGTTATTGTGACATGCTTTCTCCTGTCTCCTTCCTTTCCCTTTATTGGGTGTTGTGTATCTGCTATTGGTTCATCCATCATTTTGACCTGTGAGCTGCAGAACTCTGCTTGAAAAAGGTGATTATAGCTTCCAGTGGGAGAGTTTGCTGCCGTTCTCAGCGTTGTAATCTTCCTTAACACTCTTCCTCTCTCAACGTTTTTAGCCCTGAACTCTTCATAAAACATTATTACACTGGATCATTATTACGCTCAGCAATTATGAGGACCATTTGCTGTAAATTTTCCAATTCAGGGAATGATGGAGCAGTTTTGGATCAGTACGTGGTTGGAGAGCGTTATTGAGCTCATTTGTAACCATTTGAGTTGTTCGGTACCGGAGCATCAGCACTTTAAAACTGGAACGTTTAGTTCTTATCAGAGGTCCAGAAAAAAAAAGGATAATAATCCTGGTCCTGGGAATTCTGAATTGATTCAGAAATCAATTTTAATCTGCTCAATTTTTTTGCAAATTTATATTTTGAATAATTCTTTAATATTTTTCTAATTAAGAAAAAGCAAAGCAGCTAAGCTAATCTAATAATAGCAATTTAAGCTATTGAATTTTAAGCATAATTATACCATATTTTAACTATAAACTGATTAAATTTGATAAAGTATAAAACATTGTAGAATAGATTTAAATAAAAACTGTTGTCAGTTACATAATTTGTATAGTTTAAACAGAAAAAATTGTTTCTGAATCGAATTGTGACCCTAAAAATCAGAATCAAATTACTACACAAAAAGATTTGTATTTCTATTTTCTTTTGTGATCAAAGTAATAATTATTGATTATTATGACAATTAATTGAGTAGTCAGATAAAATAAATGTGCATTCTGCAGATTTTTCAATTGACTACTTAGCAAAAATAAATACAGAAAAAGTGGAATTTGGGAAAAAATAAAAGACTTTGGGAAGTAATAAAATGGATAAAGTTCAACTAAATTACCTTTCAAGAGATAAAGACATTGCATATCAATATGTAAACTAAGCATATAAATGGAAGCCTACATTAGTTCATAATTCACTTTGTGAAAATAATTTTTAATTTATCCAGGACAAGATTTAATGACATGATAATTTGTTGGTGCTGGAGTTCAGTTCGTATTTCAAACAGAAAAATGATCTACGACACCATTACTATGTTGATTCATCATCTATCAAACGCAGCAGCAGCTTTCTCTGCGACAAATGATTTTTAATGTGTGAGATCCTGGAAGCCATCATTATCTGACCGAGGTGGACGATTCCTCTTCTTTGATAAAGTCTGAGTGAACTCTGTCTGTTTTGGGGCCAGTTTCGCTCTGTAATTTAAATCTCTCCCACCCGAGTGTCAAAGCACACAGAGATTTCACCAAAAGGATTACAATTCACTCTCTCTGGAGGGTGGTTTTCATGTTGGGATATGAATTTCAATTAATCTCACTGACATTTAAATGAGAAGTGAGACTCATCGCAGCAGCCAGACTCTAAATGGGAATAAGCCGATGTGGTCCTGCAGTGACTGGCAGCTGTTTCCCTGGTGCTTCCTGCCAGCCGGGCTGCAAACCCTCAGCTTTCGACAGACGTTCAATCTGATGGAAAAGCTTTCTCCAAGCCACCTACAGCCCTTTCAAAGTATGTATGCCATCATACAAATATGGACAGCAGTAAACATTACTCGGCACATTTTAACCAAAGAACCAGAAACCCAAAAGTGATTTCTTGGTAATTTGGGACACTAGAGACTAGAGATGAGTCAAAGATTATTCATACCAAGTTTAAAGTACCCCGTTAGATTTGACTAACAACCAGAAGGAAGAAGTCCAGACAGAGTTTGATCTGAATCTGATGGAGAATATCAGATTAGGGTGATCCAACAGTGAGTCCAAACAGTGAGTGAAGGTAAACAAAGACTCTGATGGCAGCAATGGTTTGGGTTTGCTTGATACCAAGTGGTCAACGATGGCTCAGTATTTGTGGCTGACTCTTTACAACCAGCTTTACTTAAAATCCAACATTTAGTTATTACAAAATAAAGGCACCTGATTTCAATAAACTCGATCCAGGGTTGGTAATTCTGTCTTATGGATCTTCAAACCCTTCACTCTGTGCTTTGTGGAGTGATACCATTTCAATCATAGGACACCAACTTAAACATATCCATCAATGGATGCATCATATACTAAGTTATGTAAAATCTGACTTTCTAGATGTTTAAATTGATGTTTAGATGTTTTCTGACTAAATAAAATCCACTTTGCAGACAAAAACCAACTACTCATCAATAAGAGTATAGTTTTGGCTTTAAGATCAACCGTCAGGATCAAATTATGTTTCCTGGGTGATAGTTGATTGGAGAGCTACTTCGTGTAATTACAACTCTTTTACAAATCTCTTTTTCTCCTTCAGCTCTAATGGGCTCACTTGTTAAATTAATAGTCCCAAACATGCTGAGACATTTATGGTTATGTAAATGTAATCCTATAAAAACTGCAGGGTCACTGCATCACTCTGCTGTTTGAGTGGTTGCACAACATTCAGTCCTCAAAGCACCCCTCACGCTTTGTCCTAAACAAACTGCTCAAGAGTCAACATTGAGTTTATTGAGATTTATTTGATTTTATTGAGATTTATTTGAGTTTATTGAGATTTATTTTAGCATAAACTCGTCTCAACTTAGTTCGCATTCAATAGATCTACTCATTGGAACCTTAGTTTTCTACATACTTTTCTTTTTTTTTTTTACCTTCATAAATATTTTTATGAAGGTAAAGAAAGGTAAAGATTTCGTATTTAACCAATCAGAAGCACTTGTGTAGTTTAGTCAAAAATACATACAATCAATCGATTAATAGTACAAGTCTCAGAATAAAACTCACTAAACTCAAGCAATGCAGGATGTCAAACCCATTTCTATTTCGGGTCATATGGAGGTCATGAATGTCCTCAAAAGGCTGGTTGTACCAGAGTGTATTGATAAAACTACATATTAAACTGTTAAATATTATGGCTCTCGCTGCATTCAAT
Source organism: Alfaro cultratus (assembly GCA_903066825.1). Taxonomy (NCBI): domain Eukaryota; kingdom Metazoa; phylum Chordata; class Actinopteri; order Cyprinodontiformes; family Poeciliidae; genus Alfaro; species Alfaro cultratus. Next base: position 45,204 of record CAEFZX010029832.1, read on the forward strand.
GAGTAATTCTCAAAATTAAATATTTAAGGCATTTTCGCTGTGATGTTTTAATTTATTTATACAGCACCATTTAACAACAAATGTCGTTTCAAGAGACTTTACAAGAAAATAATTTAAATTCACTCATACATATTCTCATACTTCCTAGTTAAAAAGCACAATAAGCTCAGTTAATTATTCAAAGTAATTTTAAAAACTTTCTAAGAAAACCCAACAGATTGCATCGAGTCGTTGACTGGACGAGAACGTAGCAAAAGTACAAACTGTTTTTTAAATTTAAGTTGACTTTAGGTCCAGGTTGAGTTAAAATAAAAATGGAGATATTAACACTTAAAATATGAGCAGATTTATAGCTGTAGGAATTTTCCTTGGTCGTACATTCAAGACAACTCAGTAAAGGGTCATCACTTGTTCTCAACCTTTGACCTTTTATAGAAATTAAATTTTGACTAAGCCTGTCACAGTAAACAATTAATCAAATAATCAATTAATTTCATGATCAAGAAAATGAGCTTTATAATTTCCATTGTAATAAATAATTATATTTTTTGAAAAGCGATTTTGTTTGAAGGCTTAATAATCCCTTTTATTTATGGTTTTGGTTGTGTGTGGTTTTTTTATTTATTGTTTTTGTGTTTTATTTTGGATATTTAAAATGTATTTCATTTCCAATGTGGTGTGTTTCACACAGAATTAAAGTGTATTGGTCTTTGAAAAGGTGAATTTGCATTATTACGCCATAATCAATTTTTTACTTGAAAATGGTTTCAAAACAACAATATTATTGTTTATCGAAATAATTTCCAGGACAATTTATTGTCCAGTAAAATTTGTAATCATTTCAGACCAAATCTTGACACTGAACGTTTGGTCTATGCTGGGGCTTTAATTTATATTTTTCCATTTTTGTTTGCATTTTACATCTTCAAATAATTTTCTATAAACTGCCAACTTAAATATTTATTTATTTTTTGCTGTTTTCCCAGATACTTTTGCCAGTAAGGTTGCAGCCATCCAGGACCAGTACGCCGACGCCTCCATTGGCAACGTGACTGGCTCCAACGCCGTCAACGTCTTCCTGGGTATTGGTGTGGCGTGGACCATTGCCGCCATCGCCTGGCGCTCTAAGGGCAAGCCTTTCAGGGTGGACCCAGGAAACCTGGCCTTCTCCGTCACACTCTTCACCATCCTGGCCGTGGTGTGCGTGTTGACGCTTCTCTACCGCCGCCGACCCACGGTGGCCGGAGGTGAGCTGGGCGGGCCGCGGACTTGCAAGTTGCTAACGTCGCTGATGTTCGTCTCTCTTTGGCTAATTTACATCCTGCTGGCTTCGATGGAGGCCTACTGCCATATACAAGCGTTTTAGAAAGAGACCTAACTGGTGTGGAGGAGGTGGGAAACCTTAAGACTTTATCTGAAAATGGATTTTATGTCACTCAATTATGTTTTTTCCCTAAATAAAACGAGTGTACACCCTCATGAGAACCAACAACTCCCCCAACAGTGTTGAGACTAATTATTCTCATCTTTGAAAGAAGCTCTGTGAACCATAAAGGCCCTCCAGTGTATCAAGGAAAACCTTAAAACAGTGTTATCATCAGAGGACTGCTGTTGTTTCACTATAAAGCCAAACCAGCTGCAGAGAAGATAATCAGCTGAGCTTTGAAGAAAAAAGCAGAGATGAGAGGAAGGACGAAGGTCAGCGATAAAGCTACAAAAGTCAACAACAAAACCAGAGAGAAGAGCGCGTCTTGCAACAGCCAAATGAAAAATGACGGAGAAAAAGGTTAGAGGAGATAAACTGAGCTGCAGGAAACCTCGACAGCCTTTCCTCTGTCATTTCACCTCCATGAGAAAGGAATACCCAGTGAAATTATTTTTACATTTTCTCACATTACAGCCACAAACTTTAACACTTTTTATTTAGATTATATGCAGTAGACCCACTAAAAGTTAAGTTTTATATAGAAGTTAAATCACACTAGTACTCTAGTCACTGATTGAGTAACTTCTGCAGGGAATTGGACTGACGTATTTATTTATTTACAGGGTATTCGAGTAAATGGGGTAATCTGCATAGCATGCTTTTCAGATTTTAGTGTGCAACAGATTTAAAATCCATGTATTCTTCTAGTTCATCTTTTCTATTATTTTGTAAAATCCCACTGAAGTTTACAGTTGTAGTGCGACAAAATGTAAAAAAGTTCACGAGGTATGAATACTTTTGAAAGGCTCTGCTATAGAGGAACAGTGGATCATCACCCTTGAACTCCACCTTGACTTCTAACTTTTATCACCTTTTTCCTCTCGATACACTCAAACTGACGGGGCCCTCAGGAGATCCTGCACTAAAACTTGCCGGCGAGACAATAAATTAGCCCTCTTCTTCCTCTTATTTAAGGATACACTGTGCAGAAATAGCCTAATTATACAAACCTTCCTGTCCTGACTCGTCCCCTGCCTGCCTTATGTTCCCCATCCTCGCCTTACGTGTCCAAACAAAAAAACTCGACGTTGTGACAAGTCGCCCCAACCAAACCCTCTTTTTAAACTCTTCCCATGTCCCCTTTTCCTCATCCCAAAACACATTTTCTACTCTTTTCAATGGCGTCACGTGTTGATGTTGTTATCGTGGAATTGTAAAAACAACAACAAATATACAAAACAGAGCGACAGAAGAAAGATGTCAAGATGTGAAGAAACGCAGAGTGGAGTACAAACCGAGCTGATGAGGATGTAAAAAAGTATTAAGCGCTACACATTGTTACGTAAAATGTTTACACTTTGAAAAACAACAAATCAAACAATAGCCAATAGGGGACTTCCGCACACCTGAAGGACCAATCAGAATGAAGGATCGTACTGACTGTGATCGTGACGACAACTGTGAAGGAAACGGTGTACAAAAATCCAAACTACGACCATAACCAGTGTTTCTATTTGTACATGATATTATCAGAAACCTGTATTGATGTGTGTGGGACATGGCTGGTATTTTATTTATGTGAAGCCTCAATCTTTGTAGGAACAAGTTTGAGAAAGTTCAAGGGAAAAATACAAGGCAGCTGAAGAATCACGTGTCTGTTCTGCATCACGGGCCGTTTTTTTGTACCAAACTATAACAAATTGTCACAAATCACTAACACAACCTTTTTAAACTGTGCAGATTTACTTTTTAAACTCCCCAATGTGCTGACAGCTGTGGTGAGTACAACACTACAATTAAATGTGCAAAGTGATCTGCTGTGTTTTTATGGGTGAATCTGTTTGTTTTGATTTGTGAAATTGTTTTAAGCCACATTTCATGTCAAATTAACCGATTCAACATCCACGTCTGTCTGGGAAAAACAAGTGTTGAAGCGCAGATTTTAGATCGTCTCTTGCCCAGAAGCGTGTCTGGAACTGGACAGATGGGACGGCATATGGTTGGTCGACGTGGATTATTAATAAATTCATTCCCTTTGTTAAACCAAGAAAACAAACGCAGAATTCAAGCTTCTTTCCTCCCAGCTGAGGACCATGCTGCCTGCAGACTTCAAAGAAATAAACTTTGAACCCACCTAAAACAGGTTTGCAACGCTGATGAGGACCAGCAAAACCTTGAAAAGACCAGCAAGAACAACGTTCAGCAACTATAAGTGCAAGTATAACAACCCATTTCCTTTAATTTAACCATTAAATAATGAATGAATAATAATGGCAGCAATGAAGGCAGAAACACAGCAAATTCTTCCTAAGTTAAAGGTCGGAATAAGAACTGCGTGACTTCAAGTTAAGGCGACGCATATAGTGGTTGTAAGAGAGGTTAGGCATCAGCAGTGAAAATTCTCTGCCTCATTTGGCTCAGACACAGAGGAAAATGTTGCTGCATCGGTTAATTGTCTGTAAAAACAACTATTTTCTTACCAGATAACATACTTCCTACAACCAGTGAAATACTCCAGAAAACCTAACATTTGTTTTGTTAGGCAGTCTTTATCATCTTCTTTCAGAAACTATATTTTGAGTTGATCAGGAAAACAAAAAATGTTGTTTTTGTCTCAGAAACAGCAGGTACAATTTTAGTTGTCAGGAATGTTATTGCTTTCTAGAAACATCGATGGTATCCTTCACTTCCAGTAAATCCCAGTTCAATCCAAGGTGGACTGGGGAGGATATTTTTAGCAGAGTGAAATAACTGAGTGACAAAAGAAAAAAGACAAGATGTCCAAGTGTGAACAGTGTAAAGATTTTGCCCCCAGCAGTTACATTCAGGGCTTTTAGCCGACATCAGGGTGTCCAACGTGTGCCGTAAGGACCTTTTGCTGCCCCAGGGTTAAATTTGTGAACGGCAACCGAAGAATTAAAATTTTCCCCTTCTTAATTTCTAATTAAGTAAACGCTATTACTGACAAATTAAAATTATGCTACAATGGAAAACATTTGGTAAAAGTATTCGACTTTTAATAATAACTACTCTCTTTAATTGACAAGAACACATCTATCCAGTAACGTTTACTCTAGCAGAACTGGAACCCAAATCTGATTTTCACTCATTTGTTTAACTTGGCTGAATTGTTTTCAAAGTGACACAAATCCTATTCTTATTGATAAGAATAAATTGAATCTTTTTCTATTTTTGCCAATTGAGCCCAAAAGAATATGCAAATTTTATGCCTTTCTAATAGACAAAACATGAAAACCCTTTTGAAATCGAGGACCTACATTAATGTACACATCTGATTATTTTATTTATTTAATTAAAATATTGCAGACTTAGCTTATTATTGAGCATGTTATATATATATTTTTTTGAGATTTTAGAAATAAGTACTTTCGACCAGGCAATTTGGTCCAAATGGTGACAAATTTGACACCACTGGCCTCCAGTCTAATTCTTGTTTGTTTCTTTATTTATCATTTCTTTAGTATGCCATATGTAAGTAAAGAGGCTGCTAGGGACCCCCACACCACCAGGGGGCTCCCAAGAGCACAAAGCTAGCATGATAATGTATGTATATTGAAAATAACATTGAATTATACAATCTAAATGCTACTACACATGGAAAACGATTTCTATATTATTTTTATAGTTACACAAATAATAGATTAATCTCTTCCTGGTGTTGCCACGATTGGGGAAATATAAGATATGAAAATTGTTTAGTGTGTTATTTTCAAAGAGTTAAAATGATGTGGCACACTTAAATACCACTCTGCATTTCAAAGTCGAACTATTTGTTACTCCTGTAAGGTTAAAAATCAATAGCCAGAATAACACCGGCACGATGTAAGCTAGTTAGAAATGATGCTAATGCTAGTACATATATTACAGAGTAGCTTAGGAAGAATATAATCATCTGCTGTTGACCAGCTTCAAATAAAAACCTGTTTAGGGCCCCAAAAAGGCCTTGGCCGGCCCAGTCCTCAGTCTTGTTTGTAGCGCTGCTTGTTAGCTTGTTTGTGTTTTTAAAACATGACTTGCTGATTGGCTGCTGGGCCAATCAGCTGCTAGGCTGCTGGGCCAGAGCAGGCAGCAGGATAATAATGCTGCTGACGCCACGGGGTAAACAAGCAGGCTGAATTAGAAAGCCTGGCTCTTTAAAGGTTAGTAATCTTCACTTGAGGACAGCTGCATGTTGGAAAGTGCAGAAATGTAACAATATTTCTGTCCTTCTGCCTGTTGCTTAGCAACCGCCGGGACTCTAGCTCCGTGTTGTCGTTCTCTTTCATTATCCGTGTTTTCTGTTCCTCTATCGAACATTACCGTGTCATTTCTCATTCAGTTATTCTCTCTGTGAAGCAGACATGTGTGTTGGAGGTTTTTTGTCTGTGTGAGCTGGTGTTGTAATCTCCTTACCAGGACTTGCCCGGTGTCTTTGGCAAACATCCCGAACAGGAGATTAATGAATCCGAATGCCAGCCTGACCCACAGGGGCTGAGGGGACAAAAAAGAGGTTATAAATTGGATTATCTGTATATGTGTGTACCTGCCAAGTAATATTAAATTTGTAATAAATCTGGCTGTCATTCAAAACTGAGAATAGATCTTGGCAGGAGGGTTGAAAGTGTTGGTTTTTATTTTACACTGAGGTCGCCGTCTCTTCGTCGCCGTCGTCGTGTTTACAGACCATATGCAGACAGCTAAAACGTCAAATCACCAAAGAAAACGCTGAAATTTGTTTAAAAAACCGAAACAATCAGAGAAACAGTTTGCAAAACTGATTAAATGTTTCATTAATATGGTTCAAAAGTTTTCCGGCATTGTAATGAGATGGCAGAAAAAGTGCCGGTGTGACAGGAGTGTTCAACTATAAAGAGTACTGAGAAAAGGAATGGTAGCCCCTCCATGTCCACAGGTTGCTGCACACTGCCGGTCAGCCGACTTAAAGAAGGCTACAAACTCTCCCTTTGCTTTGAAAACAGAAAAATTCAGCTGTTTGGAAGCATCTTGTATAGCAAAAAAACAAATCAGTCGTTTTCTGGAAACTGAAGGAGCTTCAATATGGTTCACTCAAAGTTTTAGAAATGTCCCTTGTAATTCTGGTTGATGACTCAAATTATTTAATTTCACATTAGTTCATGAATTGTTTTGGTTCTTAACATCTTCTGACTGAAATTACTTTCGAACATAAGACTGGCTGTATATTCTGGGGGATGTTTTGTATTTACTCTGGTTATCTTTGTCTCATTCAAATCTTGTTCAAAAAGTGACTACTAATTGTAGTAAAGTGTTTTTTTTTCTGTTTTTGGCCAAGACTACCAGCAAAAAGAACAAAAATGACAGAAAATAGATATAAATAAATATAGTTATACATTTGACTTTTTATTTTTTGCGTAAATAATACTAAACTCATATTTTTTTCAAACTATTATACCATGAAAATTTTATATCAGCCTACATCTAACTAGTTGGGTCTAGACGACTGTTTCAGGTGGCCACAACTTTTTAAATCTATAACTTTTGTTTTGAAAATTACTTGTCTTACTAACCTAAGTTATAGCTTGTGTAATTTTGAATTAGAATATCAATGACCTTTTTTTATTATTTACAATGCACTCTAAAAACAGTGATGGCACCACTTCGTCTGTCTGATAACACTTAGGCTGAACCCTTTTAACGTAGCTCTGTTCAACAAAAAGTAAATATTTGAAGGGAATGTGATTCATTTACAATAAGCTTAAGCCAAGATTTTTGTAGAAAGAAACGATAGCTCTCTCCTTGTCCAGTGTACATAGTTTGTAATCCTTTGCTTCTTTTCTAGAAGGAAAAAAGGAAGTTTTCCAAAGGAGTATCGTCTTTAAGTATTCATTGGCGGTTTTTACCCGTAAAGCGGCCATGTTGGATTTGGAAACCAGAATGGTTGACTTCTGGGGGCAATATTGTCCATTTCTAACTGGGAAATCTATATTCAGGCTTCACATTGTATTTGCAGTCCACCATGTATCTGAACGCCTAATGAGCTCTGTGTTTGTGTGTCATGAGAGGAATGTATTAAATCAGGTTGGAGGTGAGATGACTGTGCTACAGAATGTTCATATGGAAAAACCTGGGTGGTTAACGAAGGAAGCTGCTGTCATGATTACATTGCCTTTTTCCAGAGTTTGCATATTTCTATAAAAAATTATTTCCGGAATATTAAGAATCCAGAAATGACCAAGCAAAGCAACATTACATTCTTAATTATACACAAAGATATAAAAAATGTTTTATTTGGGAAATTTACCTCACTTCAGTTTTTTTAGATTATTTATTTTTTGCTATGTCTGTTTAAAAACTTATTACTCTGAATTCTGTTATTAGACTGGTTGTTTACCATAAAAAACCTAAAAGTACCACCTCTTGATGACGAACATTGGAGTGACGTATGTTTAAAAGATGAATTTTACAGGGATATTGGTTGGACTATTTATTCTTTGTTGTATTAGACACCTTTTCTATATTTATTCTTTTAATCACCTTTAGTTTTTCTTTGTCATATTTCTTGATCATTAAAATTCTACTTAAGGCAAATCAAGTGAATTCATATTTTAATATTTTATATCTAAAAGTTGTACAAGTGATGCTGAATAAATTCAAAGAATTACTGTAATTTTTGTGGTTTGAAATATCTATAAAAAGCATCAACATTTTTATATTTTATTGGATTATTTTCTCCTTTACCCACTCCTCCTTTCCAAGTATTTATATTTTTGTCACTATATACTCATGCAGTCATGTTTATGGAGTCACAAAGTGCTTTATCAGTCTTTGGTATTTCAAGGGGTTTTTTTCTGTGTTGTTCATTTTAGGATCCTATTGTTTTGTTACATTTATTTTTGTTTTGTGTTGTTTCTGATTGTAAGAGAAAAGCCTGTCAGAGAGAAAAACACCAACTTAGCTTAGTAAAATAATATAATAAATGTGCTGTTATCCTTTTGTTTTGTGTTTGTATGAGTGTGGATGTGTGGGTTCATTCATATTTCTCCCTCCCTGGGTGTGTCGATGCATGAATCACACTCATTCTGACCACAGTGTTGAAGTTGGAGATGTTGTAGTAAAGAGTAAAGTATTTTTAAATGCTGAAAATGACAAGATATGAACAATGATATAGATGTTTACAAAGACCAAACTTTTCTTTCTTTTTTTTTTTCTTAAAAGTGAAATAAAATATGACTGACAAATGTTAAAAGCATGTCTGGGTCTTTTCCTTTGGTGGTAAAACATCTAGAATAATTAAACTTTCAGTCAACTTATGCCACAGTTTTATCCCAACATAACTGTATTTTACACCAACATTAACCAACTGACATGTTGATAAATTACACAAAGTACTTACAAAAATGCTTAGATGTAATATTTAATGAAAACATATATTTACCGGAGATGTTACATACAGGACCAGATAAGTAATCCTATGGGCCCCAGACCCTGAAACTGACAGGCCCCTCTCACAACCACAGCACCCACTCCAAAGGAAGTGAAAAAGTGTTTACACTCCTTACATTTTTCTGTAAATTGTGTTGTACACGCAATGTGCTGTACAAATAAATTTGTTTTGACTAAAGTTATTGACACCCAACAAACAAACAGGCGTTTCCAGACAGACTCAACACACAAGTTTGTATTACTACCTACTGTATATTAGGACTTTGTATTGACGTCCATTCATTTTAGTAACTGCATTCATGACTAACTAGAGGGTCCGCCACATTAGAACCGGGCTTTGGTCCCCAAAAGGCTCATCACTCTTCAAAAGATTAGTAAATGGGATAGAAATGTGCCTAAGTTGAACAGGTAAAAAAGATACAAGCACAACAATTAAGGCTCACCTAAATTGTTTGATGCTAATGCTAGCTTCCAAACAAGCTAGCAAGTCAACTCACACACCTGGTGGTCAAAAGCTAATGACTGCTCCTTTCAATTATCAGAAACCAAGTACTGCCATCTCACTCACAAATCACATAATGAATTAAATCATAGCTTTTCGCTAACGTTAGCCACCATTAGCTCAGGCTGAACATGGCTGGTACAGAGCGATGTTTCCAAGCTATTGTCAGACAGTAGCTCGATTTTTATTGCAGCTCCGCTGGACTTCCGGTTGCTACAGCCGTCCTTTTTTTTTTGGCCAACATGACCTCGATAAATTTCCCTACAGTTCCACCTTTCTGAACATGGATAAGGTCCAATCCACCATGTTTTTAGAATAATCTGATCTTGGACCAGTAGCTTGGAAACCATGTCCACCCACAGTTATCATTGGCCAACCCACTCAATGTCAAGTCAATGTCAAGTCAACAAGCTGACTTTATGTTGATTGAACATTAATGAAAATTGAAAGTAAAACTCCATGTGGACTTTTTTATATAGTGGTAAAAATATATACGGCTGATATAAAGGGTTTCTCTCAAATCTCTGTCTGTGTTTAGCAAATAGAAAAATGATTTTAGTAAGAGACCTAAAGCAGGAAAAGCTTTATATTTAATTTAAGCCCTGAAGAAATAAAATAATTGTTTCTTTGTTGATTTTATGTAAATATCTGTTGGTAAGAAGAATTAGCGAGTCTGAGATTAGCTCAGTCTTCAATTTCTGGTCTGCAACCTGACAAAACGTGTTAAACATAAGCAGTAATTATCAACTAAGCATTCAATACAGAGTTTTATATTCTACACTAGAATATTTGTGCCGCATGCTGCGGGGAAAGGTTGCTGAAAGTTTGCAAACTCATGCATGAAAACACTGAAAGACACCTGGGACCAAACCGGTGAAACCACCGTGCTGCACTGCTGACCAATAAACACCTCAACCGTGATTTAAGGTTCTGCTCTCAGGCACTTTGGGTCAGATTTTCTCGACATAAAACGAAGCTGAAGTTGACTTCCGAAACCGGAAATGGCTAAAGGGTGATTCCACCTAATTTTTCATTATCTTGAATAAATTTAATTCTATGAACTTGTTTTCTTTGCATTATTACTTGAGGTTTGAAAGCACTGCATCTTTTTAAATTATTTTGTCCATTTCTGATTTTATGCAAATAAAATCAGAAATTTTATTACATTTTTATTTAAATAAATAAAATAAAATATAATTTTTTAATAAAAATGCACAGTTGGTGCCACAGTTAGCGCCAACTGTGGCGCAGTTGGTAGCACTGTTGCCTTGCAGCAAGAAGGTCCTGGGTTCGATTCCCGGCCTGGGGTCTTTCTGCACNAGGTGTGTGTGTGTGTGTGTGTGTGTGTGTGTGTGTGTGTGTGTGTGTGTGTGTGTGTGTGTGTGTGTGTGTGTGTGCATGGTTGTTTGTCCTGTTTGTTTCTGTGTTGCGGAGGTGACCATGTGACCCCGCCTCTCGCCTGGAACGTAGCTGGAGAGGCACCAGCACCTCCCGACCCCATTAGGGACAAGGGTGTAAGAAAATGGATGGATGCAAATAAAAACTAACATTTTGCTGGGAATTTTGGAGACATGTCAGTGGTTCTTTTATTCAAAATAGAATACAAGAACAATGTTCATTTTACTCAAACATACACCTATAAAAAGTAAAATCAGAGAAACTGATCATTTTGCAGTCTCTTAATTTGTTTTCCAGAGCTGTACATGTGTGACCCTTCTGTGTTCGTCTCGGGTCCAGTATGTTAAGAACTTTATGACACTTTCAGGTTCACTGTATTTATTTTAAGAAAAAAGAAAATCCAGTTGGTGGTTAACATCAGTCCAACAGCTTCTGCCCCTTTACATTAAATAAAATATAATAAATAATAATCAAACTACAAAGCAATAGCTCCCAATAGGAAGTTAGCAGCAGTTAGTATTTGCAAAATTAAACCTTGCTAAAATGTGAAACATTAACAATAACATTTAAAAACAAACACAAAACAAAGCAAAATTACTCCTGAAACATTTTACACTATCAAATTTCTCCAAAATATATTTTAAATTAAACCTATAAAGAAAACACAGAGCTGATTCTAATATGTATCGGTTACCAACGGCAACAGAAAAAAGGGGGAGGAGCTGTCAGTTGCCGGTTGCTATGGTAACCACCAACTGCCAAGAGCAACGTAACTGAAACAGCCTGACTAAACAAAATAAATTCAAAGAATAAATAAACACTTTTGGACAAACTTGTAACGTTACTGAAATAAAACCCTGTTACACGTACATGTAATCATATCTGAATTAAAAATAAAAGTTTATTTGATTATTTAAACTCATATTCTGGCCATATTATATTGAATTTGTTGGCAGTTATTTGAAAAATAAAAACAAATAAAGAAACAATAATAACAAAAAACTACCAAATTATTTAGGGGGCTTCTGAATATTTCAGAGGGGCTGCAGACCCAGTGATAAGGTTGTGTTTTCATTCACTGACTAAAACGGATCCAATTAGGGCCGATAGCAGGCAAAGTTTGGGGTTTCCAGGCGTTTGAGCTCCTGCGTCTCCCTCCCGTCCCCGTTCTTCTCCGTCAGCTTCCCAACAGCAGAGAGCAGCTGTTATTCTCACAGCGATCCGGCGGTGACCAGCACCCTGAGACAAGTCTGCATCCTCTGCTGGAGGAGAACGGGACGCAGCGTAAACACCGCAGACCTGAGGGAAACAGGAAGGCTGGAATAAAACTCATAAGAACGGATTTAAAGTGTATGAGAAGAAAGAAAACACGGGGAAAGAAACGAGAACGAGGGAAGGAGTTGGTGCTGGAACAAATTCATCCTGTGGGATAAAGCAGACAGAAAGCGACTCGCTACGCTGAGAGCCTCGTCTCTCGGGGGCCCCGAGTTTCTGCCTTCATGCCTAAACGCTTTTGACACTTTTTAGTCGGTTAATTGGCTTTGTAGTTGTACAAACAATTTCTTATTAGTATTCACCCAAACAAGCTGCCTGCTTATTACAGAGGGAGACAGGAAACAAAAGAGGCTTTTATCACTCTACATGAAATGAAACGTAAAGGCTGTGGTTTTATCTGTCATCTCAGTCTGACAGGAAGCTTTAGCAAAGGCTGAACGTTGTCGGCTGAAAGAAAACAACCCAATAATGGCCAAGGATAAGACTTTCACATTTGTTAGATATTTCTGTCTTCATTTTTGGTCTCAGGTTTGCCTGCCATCCACATAAATGTCTTTAAATTATGGCTTTTCAATAAATCAATGTGTTAAATGGAACATGTGCAAAATTTTGATTTTGTTGTTTTTGTTTTACTTCCATTTGGGTTTCTGCTGCTTTTAGAATCAGCCAAAATGCTTAAAAACAAAAACCCAGCTGTTATTTGGCAGTACGTTCATGTTTTATGGTGTCTGGAAAACAAGCCTTTTCAAAAACCTCCAGACTGTAACGTCACAGTTCCAGCACATTTTGTCAGCTAGTTTTACAATGGCTGCTGGAAAAGGCAAGTGTTTTGTTGTTGACTTACCGTTCAGAAACCAAAAGTAATGTGGTATAAATGTATTTAACAAGCTGAAATAAGGTTTGTTAGCTGGTGAAATAAAATGAAAGGACAGTTAAGGGTTTGGAAGCAAAACTGAAATAATTTAAAATAAATCTTTAACGGTAATAAGTTACAATAATCAATATTTCCAAATAGGTCTTCAAAAAGGATTGCATTTTTAATATAAAATGAAAAGGATTAAAGAATCTTTAACGACAAGTCCATTTAACCAACGTTTTAGAAAAGTTGTATGCAACTATTTTGGAACCAAACCTTATAAAAACAAAAATAAGAGGACAAGGTTTCAAAATAAACAATTTTTTTCTATTATTATTTAATTTGATCAAAAAAGGCATAAAAATGCATTTATGTAGTAAAAGTCTGAGGAATAGTCGTACAATATAAGAGTTGAGCTCTGGCCTTTCATAATTTGATGTATTTTGCTCCATCAGTAATAGAGTCAGATTTTACCCTGAATGCATAAATAAATACATAAATAGGCTAAAAGAGCAACTGAAGAGGATCCGTTTAATTAAAATCAATTGTATGCCATTTACTTGTGTTTATTAGAAATGATAGGAGGAAAGTGACAGGAAAATATCCATTTCTAAGCCCTTTTCAACTAAAATAAACAAAGAAAAACTGAAAACGGCAAATGATTTGCATAAAGTTACAAGTTTATTACTAAAGGTTCACTCATGTACTTTACATTAATTAGAAAGGAACAATAAAATATTACATCCGGATCGACGTATAGCATTCCCTTGATATCTGACAGTCATTTACACCACAGAAAAACTGAACCCACATCTCGTCTCATGTATTTCGCATGACATCTGAAGCGAACACACTTTACTGCTGCTCTTAATTAATTTAACCAGTGCAGGAGTAAAATATGGTCTCATTACTGGGTGAAACTGGAGGCAAAGAAATGCGACAGAGAGGCAGAGAGAGGAAGAACAGAGGGGGAAAGATGTCAGCCAGAGGCCTGAGGGTTGGCCCGAGGGAGACCCGCCACCAAATGTCTAATAAGAGGAAAGACTTCTGCTTGGTGCCGAGCGCCTTAATGTCTGCTGCAGCAATCCTGTAAGTACGATGTTCTAAATGGTAGTTTACAACGTAAATACGACAGAGAGGAAGTTAATGTTCATGGCTTAAAAACCATCCAGCTGGTTTATAGTGACGGAAAAGGAAAACAAACAGCAGCAGAACATGGACTGGGCCACATGGGCCACACTGCAGACTAAACAGAGCAAAACCAGCGACTAGGGCCGTATGAGGGAACAGTTCTGTTTATTTTAGAGCCATCAACAAATGACCTCAACAAAAATGTGAAATTTACTTCTTAACCTGATAAACCAAACAGCTAATGGTGCCATACTCATTGAAACACAGACATTAAATAAGCTTCCCAATCTATTTGTATAATTGGTGAACACAAAGTAGCCAACATAATGCTAAAAATGGACCTTCTTTAAGTTTTTATTAGACCTTTGGATTTTTGGTAATTTTTTTAATCTCGTCTATATCATCCTGACTGACACCAGTTTGTGGAGACAGATTTAATCAGGATTAGGCCAGTGATTAAATCTGTTAAATAGCACTAGCCTGTTTGTAGTTAATACAGGGTGATCAAACATCACAAAGCTCTTATAGTTAGTTGATTTGTGGTCCACCACAAACGTGCTCCAGGTTATAGTGATAACATAAAATAGGACTGGACAATTGCTAATCGGCAGCAGCACCACAGACTGACACTTAAGGATAGATTGTAGTGAAATTGCTAATTAGCACTAGCTTGCTAACTAGCTCAAGCAGTACAAGCTTATATGAATGAATAGCCCTGATATTTAGCATCACTGCTAATTAGAGCTAATGTGTTTATTACTAGCAGTCATACAAAAGTGCGATTTGACTAATGTCCTGTTTCTAACTAGATTTGGCAACAAAAACTTGAACCCATAATTAGGGCCAGATTTATGTCTTTGTGCTTGTTAGCAGTAGCCTGTTGCTAACTAGCTCTTCCAGAAAAAGTAGTTTAGGGCTTCACCCACTTAAGGCTGTAATGTAGCAACTTTTAGTGCTACATAAATTGTAATAAGCAGTATGGCCCTTTTTATATCAATCCAAATTAATCTGGAACCAACAAACAGGTTAAATAAGCAAATCTTTCAGCAGAAAATAGCACCAGTTACGCACTGCAGCCTGAAGTGACCCAATTCCGATTTGTCAAATCAGATTTTTTTTTTTTTTTTGCAGTGATTGTTCACTTCCAAATATATGCAACTTGTATAAACTGCAAACAACCTGAAAGTGTCCCACATGCGAGGTAGAGGGCGCAAAAACGTCACACAGAGAACTCAGTGTTTTGCCAACCGCCATAAAGAAGCAGTGCTCAGTATTTGCATTAGTAAACATGGATGCTAATTGTTGTCCGGCCAGAGCCAGCACATTAACAACTTAATCCTCATTATTGTCCGTCATGATTGTTTTTCCTCCGCTTGTCATTGAAAAGATCAGATGCAGGTCGCATTAAGGCAAGAAAATGGGAACTGGGTCACTTTGGGCTGCAGTGTGAACGCAGCCTGAGTGGCCTTGGTAACATTGCCTCCACTTCCACCAATCATAGGACATTTGTGGCACATTTCATTTAAATCCAAATGTAATTTTAAGCAAAGTTAACTGCATTAAAAAAATCTTTATGAATAAATATCGTTCTCAATAGACTAATCCAGTCTAATTATTGTGCCATAAATACCATGGTACAGATACTGCCAGGTGTTACTGCAGTCCATTTTTCTACAGTTTAGTTAAATTCCCATCTTGTCTGAAAATAAGAAATTGCCTGGCTTTCAGTGAAGTTTAGAAGTTGCACAAATTTTCACCTCCAGGATCAATAATCAATAACTTTGAAGCAAACTAGTAAAACTGCTGTGACTTGAATGCTGAAAAATCAAAACAAGCGACACTCTGAGATCAGCGACAGTAACCATCATAAAAATCATACAAACATGTCGGAGTAATGATGTCATGAGAGGAAAATGTCCGACTCATGAAGCTCTGATGTGATTTTGATGACAGTAACATCGATACTGTTGATGTTACTGATATAATGCCCAGACGACGCGATTTGTGACAAACCTACGCAAATCCATGCGAAGGGTTAATTTCATTCTACAACCTTATTGACACAGAACAGCAGTTAATGCAGTTTTACATTAAATCACAAAAAAATCATTGATACAGAACAAACTGGAGGCCCGTGGGCCAGATCCGGCCCACTGTAGCTTTTTATGTGGCCCTCTAGATTCTAGATTAAACATTAATTGTGCTTAAATATGTTATCAATTAAATCAATGCAGTTTTTCTGTTTACTGCCAAATTATATCAATCAGTCCCCCCAGTTTCTTGAGAATTATTATGGAAATTCATGCAAAACCAACAAATTCCCACTTTTTTTGCACTAATACTTAATTGGTATTTTATTGCAAAAACTTTCTTGTACTAAGCAGCTGCCTCAGCCTAAATTGATGTCATATTATAGATCATGACTTATACGGCGAGTAATAAAAAGTCGCATTTACCGACATAAATAAGTGCAAATATCGCAAATATTTCCAAATTAGTACCACAAACACTTTGATTTTTATTGCAAAAAATCACAAAAAGAATCACAAAATCCTGGAGGGACTGAAAAGATGTTCAATATTATTTAATTTTAAGAATTCATTGATATTTTAACAGTTTGTGAACAGGTTTAATCAATACATTCTGGAACAACTGGCCCTTTAAGAGCATGAATGATCTTGATTTGGCCCAAAACGTAAATGAGTTTGACACTCCTGATATAGAACATTTTCTCTCCAAGCCTC
This sequence comes from Alfaro cultratus, assembly GCA_903066825.1. NCBI lineage: Eukaryota > Metazoa > Chordata > Actinopteri > Cyprinodontiformes > Poeciliidae > Alfaro > Alfaro cultratus. Next base: position 61,958 of record CAEFZX010029832.1, read on the forward strand.
ACAATGTTGGTCTATTAAAGGTGCAGTTAGTTATTTTTTGGACTTTTATATAATACAATCTTTAAACAAATTTATACTCAATCGTAAAGACAGAGTCAAAAATGCAGATTAGCAGGTTGGATTATTTGAAATATGTACCTGATGGTCATTTCATTTGGGTGTTTCTTGGTAAACCTTTGAATCAGAATTGGTGGAGTAAGTTTAAGATGCTGGCTTGAATCTTAATCGGTTTGAATCACCACTGATCAGAATACGGTCCATAACTGCAGCAAAAATCCCCAGCAATGAGACATTTACCAATGCATGCGCCTCTTTGGGTTCCTAAAGTAAAGTAAGAAATGGTTCAAAATTAATCGTCTCTGTGAATCGATGACTTTTCTTTGTATTCTGAGACAAAACGGTACCAAATAAAACCCAACTTCAAAGTGCAAATAGAAAACAAACCACCTCAGTTCTTTAAAATGTATTCAGGAGGCTACAGATACTTTGCACAAAGAGGTGGCTGCAATGAAACCTGCATCTTGGGAACATGTTTCACAAACATCCAAAAGTGCTTTTTAACCACAGTGAGTACCTGATAATCCTGTCCGAAACAAAGAACAGAAAGATGACTTTAAACTACGCTCCCTTTCTGAACGGACTGAGAGGAATGCGTTGAGATTTTTGGTTTAGACTGCTGACAATCACACATGTGAGTCCAGAGCAGAGCGCTTTGACAATCATCTGTTCATCTGTAAAGCTCAAAGGAAACACTGACCCCGGCAGGTGGAAGCTGCTATGACAGGTAAGAAAAGGAGCAAACTAGAATTGCACAGAAAAAAACAACAACCCTGAACGTAAACAGTAGCTCCTCGTTGAATTCTTGTTACAGTTCCAGTGTTTAGGACTTGAAAACATTGAGACAATAATGTTTCCCACCTTCATCTTGCATAAATCAACTAAAAATTTAACAACTCTGTTAGAGGAGCTGCAGTAATTTCACATGAATTCATGCAATCTCCTTATTTTTGTACAAAGGAGTTGAGAAACTGATCCGTTTTCTTCTGAACAAAATATTCAGGTATATCCAATTATTATCAGCTCTAAAATGTTTGTTTTGCAAAGAAACAAATCATGTCACCAATTACAATGAAGCAAGGTGGTGGCTGCAGCATGCTGTGGGCCACCACCTTGCATCACTTCAAACGGTTCTGATTTTAGCCAAAGTGAAGGAAATTGAGCAGAAAATGCTAGTAAGTCCTGACTCAAAACCTTCTAGATGGAGATGATTGATTAGTATCTTCAACTTTACATCAAGTACAATCCTGCATCTAAGTCAACAAAAGAAAAGACTTCACTCAATGAAAAAAAAGATTTAAAAATCAATGTCGTCGTCTGAAAAAGTTATAATGGTGTAATTTTATAATTAAATTGATTTTCTGTTGATTTGGTTAGGATTCCAGTGACATTAATGGTAGAAAACTGATTTATAACAGTCTCAGTGTTTTAAGCCTGGAACACCTGGAAGTTCAGCAGCTGTGTGGATATGTCAGAACCGCTGGACGAACGCGTCACGCAGGGTCCATGCAAACCCATTCCTCCAAAGAATCCATGCCAACAATCAGCTCAATCAGATATGTAATTATAAGGGTCATGAAGAAACAAAGGCAGCCAGTGCTCATAAAAAGCAAACAGGATTCCCTAAATATTAAAAAAATAAAACCAAAAAGATAAAATTAGACTCGTTTTGGTTCTTCCCTCACCCCAATTTAACCTCCATCACCCACCAGCATTAGTAGTCAGTAGTAAAACTCATGTACAGCTACACATATACACAGATCATCTATACATAGTACCATCATTTCACCAGTCAGAGACAACAAAGAGGAAATACTCACAAAAAATTATACAGAAAAATTGGAAACTTTGGTAGAAGCAAACCCAACGTACCATTAACTTTGTGCACCACAGTTAATTAGGGGAACATTTAGGAGAAATAAAATCTACATAAAACTTTTCTTATGTCGGCTTTAAAGCATCGAGGTTATGGAATTAGAGTTAAATCAGCCTTAAAACAACAACAACATCTGCAGGATGGAAACAGAGTTTCAGTTACATTAAGATGTCAAAGTGCAGCTTATTCCACAGTAGTCCTGCTAATTTAGGTAATGTCCTCCTCCAGGCTGCCATGCCACACACAGGAGATTAAAAAAACATTCAAATTAAAGATATTTCCATTCAGAGACAGACAAAAACAGAAACCCCAGAACAGAAAGACGATCAATTAGGCTGCAGATTGTGGTGAAGATGGTCATGGAGTGCTGAATGTTTCCACAGGAAGGAAGACGGTAAGCCTCTATCACCATCTAGTGGTCAGCTTCCGCTATTACACTTCAAATTTTCAGATTTAAAACCTTTAAAAAAAGAAAATCCCTTAATTTTAGCTTGAATATTTTTTACATATTTGGGTCTAAAAACTATCCATGGTGATCATATCTGAACCAGTACAATGTCAGATGCTGCTTTGTTCAACACAATTTAAAGCTTTCCAGAAAAATATGAGTATAAAAAAAGAGGTTAAAGATGTTTGAAACACAAAGTTTCAGCTTCCCTGGGTCGCCATGACGCAGCAAATCTGACTGGCTGCAAGACGGAGGAACACAGAAATTAAAAGAGACGCCTAAATCAACAACAACATTGTTTTAAAATGTGTAAAAAAGAAAAGTTTGATTATAACGCTAATGAAGATTTCAATAATAAATTTGTCAAAAACAGCAAAATAAAAAATACAGCTCTGTAGACAAGGACAAAACAGTGATTTCTTTTTTAAAAAAAGAATAAAATTAGTAGATAATCCATAATCATTTCTACCCCACACATGATCAGTTTAGACCCCTGTCTTTTTCTCTCTCTCTGTAAAATGTAAAAGTCTAGTTGAAAGAAAGTTCTGACTCTGATGGGGCAGGGATTGTGGAGGAGGACGTGGAGTCATAAAGGGAGCCCTGATTATTGTCCATGCTCTTGTCAAGCGATCTCGGGAACCAGGACATGGAGGAGTTGGAGGGCGTGCCGGAGGTGGGGCTGCTGTGATTGGACAGAGCCGATAACGGGGAGCCCATACAGGCGCCTTTGTTTTGTAGGTCCGAAGGAAGGTGCTGGCTGATCTCTCTCGGCAGCTGACGGTACTCCTCCTCCAGTTTTTCATTCAGCTGTGACTCAAGCTGCTCAGGAGCACAGAGACAAACACAGGGAGGTTAAAATGTTGTTTGTAAGTATAAAGGTTCTGAGATAATACAAGGCATTTTTAAGCACCAATTTACATATTCACATCTTTTCTTTGTGTACCCAACATTTGTGGTACCCAGGATTATTGAGCTATTTGAAGTCACCCCCTTAGCCATTTTTATTTTACTATCTGTGTTTTAATTATTTATGCTGCGTGGAGCTGACTCTCATTCACTGCTAGATAATTAAGTAATTTCTGGTGTAATACCAATTGACACCAAAAGATGGCAGTAGAGACGCGAGCGCGGAAGGGAGAGTCTTTCTGACGTCAGACGTCAGACGCGGATGTCAACATCAGAGCGTCACAACAAGCCACTACTAAGAAAGTGATTTCCGTTTTCACAGGAAATGTGCATATGGGGCAGTTAGATAGTTAGGACTTTTCTTTTGCAAGTTAGAAACATTGTTTTGTTGACATTTGTTCTGTTTTGACGCCTAGCAGTTGACTTCCTGCGCTATTCCGCACAGCCTACGCTTTTTTCCTCCTGCTGACTCTGATTCCTTCCGGTAATTTTCTACCGAGCCAATCAGCGAACAGAAGGAGAAGTCGTGAACGATGACGTGGTTTTTCTGCGCTGCCTGTAGTTTTAGCGGAGGAAGCCGTTGGAAGTTGCCGTTACTTGCCGCTAACCTAAATGTTAGCTAGAGGAGAGGTGACCGTTACCTGCTGTTTGGCTAATCGTTAGCCACATTTAGCTTGTCGGTTGAAGAGATTGGGAAGTTTTATTTTAGATTAGCAGGGTTTTATACGGTATTATATTTCCATAGTGTATTTATAATAATTAATATATGTTTTTATTAGTAATGAATGTTAAGTTTATATTTGTTTATGCTGATATATGTAACATCAGCAAAATGTTTTTAATGTTTAAATCAGACTTTTTGTGTTTTTCTGTCTTGTTTCATATTGTTGTGCTCATGTAAAACAACTGAGTCCTTAGACAAGTGATATAAAAATATATTACCATTAAATGAATCAATAACTACCTTGTCACTAAATGTTCTCAACAATAATTAGCTACTGCTGACAGTCTGGTTTTGCGTGAGCTAACAAGAAAATTGGACATCAGTGCTTTGACTTCTTTCAACCACATGTAGCATTAACTTGAAGGGACATTTTAAGTCAAATTTAGGTTTATTTGTATAGAACATTTCAGCAACAAGGTGGCTTAAAGTGCTTTAAATGATAAAAACACAACAGCTCTGGCACACTGCAGCATACCATGTTTTAGGATGCCAATTAATTTAAATCAGACGTGTAGCAGCCAAACATGCAGCACAGTAGGACCAGAGGAAACCTTGTTTAGATTAAAGTATTTCTCTTGTAATGATTAGTTTTGTCCACACTCACCTGTGTAAGCAGACTTTCCATCTGCTGCGTCATTTCCAGATGCTTCAGTAAGAACTTCTCTTTTCTCATGCTTTGCAACTTCTCCAGCTGGTGAGGAGCAAGTGGAGATTTTAGGTAAAACCAGGACGAAAAATAGCATAAAATCACAAAGAAAAGCTTATGAAAGTCCCTAAAGTTGCTGCTCCAGACAAATTAGCCCCAGATGAAGCCCAGAACAGAAAACTGGGCTGTAAGAGAAGTCATTTTAAACTTGCTAGGAGCTTCAGTGATGTACATGAGCTGGATTACCTTGCGAAAAATCTCCACACAATCGTTTATGTGTTTCTTGTTGAAATCAGTTAATTTTCTAGAGAGAGAGAAATAAGAACAAGGATAAAACATAACGACGGTCAAAGAGAGCAATGAAAGATAACAGAGACCTGGATCTAAAAAAATAAATTAAGCACTTTTATCTCAGATTGATAAACAGGTAAAAGGAAATTAAATGTTTTTATACAAGTCAGGATCTTTCTTCTTTGCTTCTAAAAGGCCCTGTATTCGCTTCTTTTCCAGGATCTTTTGGGTCTCCTTCTTCTCCCTGCAGAGACAGCCACAGATTAACTGTATACATGTAAAAATAACCAAATAAACCTGATTTAAGAAACACATCTGAGAGTTAAGAATATGGAGAAATTCCAACCAGGAGTAAAATGATTCCTGGAAAACAGTAGCGTTGGCTGTTGCTCTTACTTGATGCAAATGTCTGTGAGCTTCTTGGTGTGAAGGTCTTGATATTCGATCACCATCACTTTTAGCTTCTCGCGCTCCTGAGAAGACAGCAGCAGGTTTTTCAGTAACACAGGTGAAGCACTTCGGAACAAACTATACTTTGTAGAATTTAGAGAGTTTATTTCTGAAATGTCTAAAAATTTGAATAAGAAAAGGCTCATTTTTTATTAAACAAGTGTTGTTGGCGCACAGAATTGGGAGAGCAGAGAGAGAAGGAGGAAGTTCCAATGATTATCATGAACAAGGATCATATCCTCTACTCCAACGTCAACTTCTTAGAGCAATTGGTGTATTCAGCTTTGTGTTAAAGTGTTGTTACCTCGTTCAGGTGGTCCAGTTGCATCTGTTTTTCCTGCATATAAAGGCCCTGTCGCAGTTCCAGCAGCTCCTGAATGTTATGCTCCCAGAGCTGGGCCTTCTGCTTCTCCAGGTCTCCAATCTTGTCCTGGGAATCACTGGAGCACAGAGGAACACCAGTTCATCACCTTTCAGTTCATCTTTTATTTTCATCTTCACATCGTTGCCTTCTTTCACCCGTTTCATCCCTCTTCCATCCTTCAGGCTTTACTCACCCTTTCTTGATGCTACGCTTGAAGTTTTTCTCAATGGTGGTGCGCTTCTTTTGACTTTCAGACTGAATCTAGGGATGGGGGGAAACACAATGAAAAACCAAATACTTTCTGGAGCACAAGGAAGTATTTGTATGCTAGACTGCTTTCGTGAACGAGTTAGGATAGCTCTATGAACTATACAACACGTTTGACATTTTTTGTACAAAATCATTCCTAGATGATGAAATTTTAGTTTGGTCAATTGTGCTTGTTTTGAGCTCCTTTCAGAATGAGCTGTTTTAAGGCCACTTGTCACTTGAAATCCAGATAAGCTACTCCCCAATTCAACATTTACACTTGCACATGAAAATAGCTGCAAAAAGGATGCAGTTATATATCTGTACATCTTTGAGAAGCAGAAGTTGAGCCTCCTGCACAACCAAAAAGAATTCAGCAAGTGGTTTCTGGATGGGAAGTCAACAACAAAATGCTTGTCTTTTCCAGCAGCCATTGTACAACGCATATAGCTGACCAAACATGCTGGAGCTCTTGTTGGGTTGCTAGGTAACAGTGTAGTGCCCTTCAATTGTGACTCGACATTCAGGAAATTTTTGAAACCGCTCATTTTCCACACACCAAAAAACATTAACATATTGCCAAAAAACGGCTGGGTGTTTTTTTTTAAGCTGTCTTTTTTTTAAGAAGCTGTAGAGACCCAAAAGGAAGCATAAAAATGTGCAAAATGTGAATTTTGCACAACGGATCCCCATTAAACATTCTCACATCCAAATAAAGCTTTTTGCATTTACCTTTTTTTGGTTTTTCTTTCGCAGCTCATTGAAGTCTTTAATTTGTTTCTTTTTCAGCTTGGTGAGATTCTTATGCTGCTTCAGTTCCTCCAGAGACAGACTTGGGACATCTGAAATATAAATATAATTTTAAGTCCAGCTTATTTCAACCCTGATGGCTGTGCGTCAAACAAGACGACTTCATTCGTTTCAGAGTGGAATTAATGTGTTGTGAGGATCTTACCTGTGACTATGGCTACTATGAAATCCTCCTCCGTAGGACTTTGCACTACAACAGGAGGCAGAGAAAACACTCACAGCTCATGTGCAACAGATGATGGACAAATTAATCCAGACTTGTTCAACAACAGGAGACGCTGGTTTGAATGCAAATTCAACTAAATTTACTGCAGATCCACAATAAAATATGTTCATTGATTGTCATAAAAATGTCTTAAATGGTGCTTCTGAACAGTACGATGCCTTGGGGAATATCCCTTTAACTTTTCCACATTTTGTCACAAGAGAACGAGAAACTAATGACTAACAGTCATGCTAATGTTTCAGCTTTAGGTTGGTGTAGTTTTAATGTCCTTTCCCCCCATTTTCTTAACAGGTTATCTCCTGTTAAACTGCATGTCAATGCTTAGTGTTGCTTAAACTCCCTATGAAAGCATAAACCCTTGACAATTTTTAGAAAAAGAAAATAATAAATCCACTGAAGTGGGCGGAGTCAATAGACACTAATGGACGTGGGGATGAGCAGAGTGGGGCTGTGGTCAGGACGAGAGAAGCACTGTTGACAACTTAGTGACTTTTCATCAAAAAGCTATTGGCAACAGATCTAAGGACTTTTTTCTGTTATTGGAGCCTATAGATATCTGCAGTCCTTTCATAGTTACCATGGCAATCCTGGTTGTTCGTCTGATCAATGCTCTCCTTGCCTCGGAATGTCAGCTTGGGAGGAGAACAATGTCTTGGTATGTTTGCAGTTACGCCGTACTATTTCTATATTCGGGGTATTGAGCTGAGCTGGAGATCTGTTCAGAGGTTGAGATGTCGGTTTATAACCTAACTCTTCTTTAAATGTCTTCACAATTTTCTCCCTGACCTGTGTGACGATGTGTTCCTTGGCCTTCATGATTCTGGCACATTTACGAACATCAGCTTAGCACACATTATAGCTCTTCTCTGCAGTTCTCTCCACTAAACCAGTGTTGCATCTGGTGGCTAATGTAACATAAAAAAAACCCTGCTGATCTGCCGGTCTGGTTTAAGCAGTTTCTAGTTGGCACAGGAGTGTCTATAAACTTTTACATAAACTGACATCCAGTGAATTTGTGGATGTCCCTACCTGGTGGAGGAAGCCAGTCAGGAGTCTCTTCAAAAGGACTGCTGGGAAGCGGTGGCTCAGGGGAAGGGAGTGAATCTGGAATATCCTGCGACTCACTGGAGTCGTCTTCAGACTGTTTTTCAAAAGTAAACATTTCATACATTAAAACTTTTTACAATGGACGAAGATAAAGAACACCAAAGACATGCTCACTAACGTCTTCACAAAGTAAAGAGTATTTTTGTCTTACCTCAGCTTCCTCCAAGAGAGCAGCAAGCTGCATTTCTCTTGCGTCCAACTGGTTGATGTGCTTAATGGGGTTGGTCAGGGCCTCGATGTACTCTGAGTACAGACAGAAACACCAGAGGCAGATTAGCTTAACTTTATGAGATTATGGCGTTTCTCAGTTAATTGTTCATTAGAGAGCCATACATAACAGATTGAAAATTAAAAAGTATTTTAAAAATAACTGAGTGGTATAAAATGTAAATGTTAAGTGTTTTATTAATAAGGAAGTTAAATAAAAAAACTTCCTTATTAAGGAAGTTTTTTTCCTTAATAAAAAAGGAAGGCATGAGGCATGCCTAACAACATGCCTCATGTTGTTAGGCATGCCTCTCATGCCTAACAACATGAGAGGCAGGCAAGCTGCTAATAAACGCTAACCAAGTACAACTGGAAGATTGTTTCTTTGCTAGAAAAAATATGAATATATGGATTTCAAATGTATCAAAGCATTTATTTAAACTCATTTATTTCAATAAATAGAATAAAGAGACACTAGCTACATAAAAAGCAGACCTAAAAATGTTACTAGCTAAAAGTGGAGATTAGCTTCTGTGAACAGTCGCTAATTTGGCAAAGAAATAAACTAAAACTCCTTTATAAGAGGAAAATAAAAAAAGAATGAAACACAGGAAATTCTTAGCAGCCATTTCTTCCTATTGTACTTGTATTGGACAACAGCAGTTACTTGTCCCGTTACTTCTTGTTGATTTAAAGATGATCATATCATACCAACTGAAGGATGATCATTTATTTTAAATGGCAGGTAGTTTTTTTTTATTTGGCAAATTTACCCATGTGTTGATTAGGGACATAGTCTTTAGCTTCAGTGTAAACCAGCAGAGAGGCCATTAATAGTGGCTGGTTAAACTCAGTCCTCAGGTTGATGTAGCGGTAGCCTAAAAGGAAGACATATAAAACAAATGGACACCTATTAATGATAGATAAAACATTCCTGAGGACATATATTGTAATTTAGTAGTACTTTGCTTTCAGATCACATAAATATCAGAAAGCTCACCACGTTTGAGGGAAGACACTGGGAGAATTCGGTGTCCGATGAACCTGCCGTTTTCTTCAAATGCAGATATTCTTAGAGAGGCCAGTGAGGGGAGAATCACCTTGAAAGTATTGGAACCAACACACAAGTTTAAAAAAGGATGTAATGACAGAAGACGAAATGTGAGAAAAAGTTATAACACATAAAGTTTGTTGTGAGCAACCTTGTAGAAGACAAAGCTCTCATCTTCCCACATGGGGTCCATGGAGTTCCCATTGGAGGTCTTGGTTTTGCACCTCCTCTTTGTATCTTGTGGAAGTCCAAACAGGTCGACCTCCACATATACACCAACCTTTTTATCTGTCAGGAACTGACCTGAGATTATCTGATGGAGGGGCAGTGACACACAGTTATAGCACGATGACACAGGCTGCTTTAATCAGACAATAAAAAACACCAACAGCTTGGTTTCGTACCCGAACTGTGACTGTATTGGCAACAATCCCATCCACTATTTCTTCCGTAAAGGGGTCAAACTGTTTGTCCCCCCTCGTCATGATCTCTGGCTTCAGCAGGTAGCCGCTGTGGCCATTATACTCAAATACACCCATGTTCAGCTGCATAGGGAGGTCTGAGAGAGAACAAAAAACATTTTACAAAAACTACAGAAGGGAGAAGATTTCTGTGAAGGCTGACATAAAAGTGTTTCCTAATTCAGCCCTCTGTGTTTTTGGAACAGCTAAAAAGGGTAAAAGGCTTAAAATAAATTATTTTATTGCAACAACCCGACTTCACACTGAGAAATTTAATCCCCAACATTTAGGCTGAGTACATTAATTCAGTAGAATAAAAATTATACTTTAAGAATTGCTTTTTTTCTCTTGTTGAAAAACAGAAAAACTATCGTCAAGCCTTGTTCACATGACAAGATTTTAAAATGGTCGGGCAGATTTTCAAAACCTGACAGACCCTACATGATGATAAAAAAGTTTCAGGTGTAACAAGTTTGGTTGTACAGTGTGTTGTGTTCAGCTACAGGGTGAAAACAACTCACCAGACATGGACAGATTTAACTCAACAACATTCAGGAAGCCTCGCAAAACTTCCCTAGACAAATGTGAGTTTAGAGTAAACAAATATGGCCGACTGGGAAGAAGCAATGGTGAGAGTTTATGGACTATTTTTAAATGGCAGTTGTCTTCAGAGTATTTTGGATGCCCCTCCATCGCGCTTTCTGATTGGCCAAATCACATTCAACTGGTTGCGTTACTCGCTTGTTTTCAAGGGACACCACACGCTGCGATATCGGACCAAGACAATCCAACATGTTGAATATCTCAGGGTTTAGACTGGCGAATTCCCGATCACGCCACCAGTTATTTTGCACCTTCTGAGCAGACTAGATCGCTCTTAACTCCCCAAACACAACAGGAATATTTCCTAAGATTATGTTAGGAGTCATCATGATAATTGGGGCCTCCTGATTGTCACACCTCTAGTTGTTTTAAACATATTACCTATTGCTTTGATGGGTGAGTAAGGGAATCTATGTCAGAGTGTTTTACAGATCTTTACCAGAGCTGGCAGTGAATGTGAAAGGGTCTTTGGAGAGCAACACAGACAAATCCAAAGAAACAAGGCTGAATTAACAGTGCTTACCAAGAGTCTGAAAGTTCAGTGCCACCATCTGGCATCCGATGTTCCAGAAGAGCTGAGGCATGTAGTTGGAGCTGTCTACCCTCGTTCCTTTGGGGTAGATCCGGCTCAGCTGCTTCTTATTATACCTGGAAAAGTCCTGTCAAGGATCAACATGATGAACAAATACAGGGAAGCGAAACATCTGCAGATTCAATTAATTACATGCTGGAAGCTGCAAGACTCAAAGTTCAGCTCCTGATGGTGTCCAGGCCGATGTAAGAGCCAAACCTAGTTCAGGTTTGAACAAAGAAGGTGGATCAGTTGGTTGGTATATCAGCGGTACCACTTATGATGTCAATTGTTTATATAATCTAAGTGAAAATGTAGAGTCTGCAAATAAGGGACCAGACTTTTGTTTGTCCAGAGATCAAATACTGATCCTAAAACCAACACCAACCAACAACTTAACAGTATGGATGCTGCCTCTGCTTGGAGGAATACAGATTTGGAACCTGTATATTCATTTTCTGGAATTTGAGAAATACTGGCAGAGAGATTAGCACACAAGCTCTGCTTCAAGCATTTAAGGATACGTAAGACACTCAAAGGGGAAGGTTTTCAGGATTTCTATGGCTTTGGTTTCCACAAATGAAGACATCTCATAGTGCCTTCTCCTCCCTGGTTAAACAGAAGGTGGTTAGTATAAATATTAGGAACTGGAAAAGGAACATGAAAGAACATTTTGATGATCGCTCAAAAGCGTTCAAAGATATCCTTTTGCCACCGTCCCCAGCCATCTCACCATTGGCAAACACACACTTACTCAATGCATTGTCAAAGCCCTTGAATTTAACAGGCTGGATGTAGTTGACGAGATTGGACATCTCCTCTGTGGCGGACACTTCGTTTTGGGCTGTACCCTGAGAGGAGAAGATAGCAGTAATCCATCAGCAAGCTGCCCAAAGAGACCATCAAAGAGCCAATCAACCGTTTCTGATACCTCTTCACTGGCGGCCTTTTTTCCCTCTGGCAGAGGCTCATTCTCCTCTTCCTCCTCACTTTCTCCTTCTGCCAGAACAAGATAAATATATCCAGAAAAAACAAAACATACGTATGTGGACCGGTCAAAGCCATTCAACTCTGTTTGAGAATACCGAGCGACTTACGTTGCCCAAGATCTTTGGCCGTCTTCTCAGCCTGCTTTTGCTCGCCGTTGGACAGGATCTTCTGTCCCTCTGTGTCTGCGAGGGGGGAATCTGCAAAGACAGCAGCCATTTGTGTTTGCAAAAAGTTTTAAATCACCCTGAGTTCATTAACTCTTTGTCTCCAAGGAGCCATTTGAGGTTTATGTAGGCTGGGCACAATACTGTGGTGCATGACGCTCTGATAAACCAAATCAACTCAAAATCTAACCCATTTAGGTTCTACTGCTTGTTCATCCATTTTGATCGCACTTGTTCCCTCCAAACAACTTTTTATTCTTCTTCTTGGATACAGTTATTTTAGCAATGACATTTTATGGTTCACCCTTGTGAGTGTCTGCATCCCTACCATGGGAGGGCGACGGCTGAGTGAGAACGGGATCTTTGCGCCGTACGGTTGTCTTCTCAAGGTGAGGCTTCTTCTTGTTTTTGATCAGGATCTTTCCCATCAGTTCTTGTGGTGAGGGAAGAGGGGCATCTTGTTCCAGCTAAAAGCCACACAGATGATAAATGGTAATGTTTGAGCCAAAATGAAACAGGACTGATACCAGATTAGCAAAAAAAAAAAAGACTAGGTATCTTTTAATTTCATCAGATGTAAGAGCTTCAGTTTAAAACTTATCTTGTTGGATTTTGGAGAACAGAAATTAAAGAAGTATTTTATTTTGCTGATGAACAGGCTTGTCAATTCTGGTTTAACTTGTAAAATTAATGGGGAAACACTTGTACATTAACTGAATGATCCACACATTCACATATTAACAGTCATGTTAAAATGTAATATTCTCACTTGTTTTATTTTGCATGGATTTCTGCTTGTGATGAAACAAAACATTTATATTCATGTTTGTATATGATACAATTTGCTGAAATTACCCCCAATTTACTGTTAATTTCCACAATTTCTAAGGAAAGTTTCCCCCCGTATCCCTTCTCCTTAAGTGCCCCAGTGTGGGGTCGTAGGTCAGATTAAGCAGATAGAAGTATCACAAGGGATCTATTAGATGATTCAAGCTGGATAGCACAGAGAATACAGATTTGAGTTTACCGGATATTTATCCAGTGGATCAATGAGCAGGGCGTCTCCAAAAATCGTCCTGCAGTACTCTGCCATCTTGGCCTGCTGCTTAGGTCTGAAATGACAGAAACTTATTAGAAACTGGAGCCCTACATGCCTTCAAGCATCAGTGGCCACATTTAATAGCTAATATACTAACATAGAGTTCACACAAGAGCCACATGCAGACAGCCTGTAACAAAGTTTTAACTAGACTTACGAGTCAACGTGGTTTTCAAAAGACAGGATGAGAGGGTAAGGGGAAGCCTTGAAAGCGGTCTCTGCTATCGCTTCAATCACCTCCTGCAGGCCATGACAGAAACATTTAAAATGTGAAAATCTCAGATCACAAAATACATCTGTAAAATACATAAAAAAATAAATGTTTTATTGCCACATTTCTGCTTCTGTCTGGATTGGTTTATGCCGTTTTTGTCTTGAGGAACACATGACCCAAATGCATTCAGTGACGTTCTTGATGCTCCTGTTAGCCAACTGCTTCCTTATGTCAAGGCTTTGTTTGCTTCACTCATATTGTAGAAGCATTCATACAATAACACTATTGCTCTGCGTCAGACTCTGGTTTCAACATGTGAGGTTGGATGGACAAGTCTTCTGTTGTTGATATCTTTAATAAACTTTGGAATAAAAAGTTTCTCTGCCAGTGAAAAATTGTATCGCTGAAATTGAACTACAAAAATGCCCAAACAAGGCGGGGCAGAACGCTTTGTGAAAAGAGGTGGGGTGTGAAATGTCTCATTCACATTTAAAATAAGAGGAGCTGCTCTAAAACGCTCGTCAGTACAGGTGTAAACAAGGGGTCTATAGAGGTACAATAACCAGGAATTCAAAGCATAGCATTGCAGCTGTACTTTATATAGACCATTAGCAAATGATTTACAGGCAACACTGAATGATTGAAAAGCATATGTCCAGTTTAAAACTGACAAATTTACACATGCTGGGGAATATTGCCTTTCCTGCACAGAAATAGAACTGTGAGACTGTCACACAGAAAGAATCTTCATTCAGAGGCCTTTTCAGAAAGGCTGAAAGACTGACTGCTACAGGAGATCCTTCCTGCCCACAGCATCACTGTCGACAACGACTCTTTGGAGATACTTGGATGTTATGAGTTACGACAACATTTAATTTCCACTTGGGATAAATAAAGCATTTTTGAATTGGAACTGAATTTGAATAAATGTTGAAAGAGCTGGATAACAGGCTGATAAGACGGGTGCGTCACCTTAAATGAGATCTCAGTGGTCATGGTGAACCCGTGGGTGATGTAGGGCTCCTCATCTGGTGGTTTGCCCTTCCAGCAGTCCAGCTCAATGCAGCGGCAGCCAGTGAGCAGCACCTGCCTGTACATCTCCACTGATGACGCGCCAGTCAGCTGACCCACTGGTGGACACACACACAGCTATATGTTCAAACTGAGCCACCGGTGATTTAATTAAAGCTTTACAGTCTTAAATAAGCACACTGAATCTTTTCAGTTAAATAAACCACTGAAGGTAAAGATGTAGATTCTTCTGGAGAGCGTTTTACCTGTGAGGTATGTGTTGTGAGAGGAGTTTATAAAGTAGTGAGACAGCGGATGGGTCATGTCATCAAAGAGGTCAAGGTTTTCTAGAGGTAAGCTATTGTTTTCCTCACTGCTGAGGAATCGACTGAAACCCTGCAAACTGAGCTGGTCTGCAACAGAAAGACACACAGACCAGGTGTATTTTTTTATAATTCAAAACATTTACAATTAAACAAAACTAATTTTAAACACATAAGTCCAACAAAGGCTGAAGAATGATTTGATTTCTGGTCATTATAAAAGCTTGGTTAGAAAAAGGCAAATGTTAGTGTTGTACTTCACATTTTGCATTGTAAGAAAATTATGTTTGTAATAATTTTTACCCTGATTAAAGATAAAAACTTTGCATCTGCACCTGTGACGGACGGGTCAAATTTGTATCATTCTTCAATTGCAGTTGGGTGGCATAAAATAAAATCACTCCAAAGGCCACAAATGCGGGCCAGAATTTGGACAACCTGTCATAAACTTATCGTAACATGTTCAAGGAAGAATAATAAGTCCCCAGAACTATTCTTTAAATGGCTATTGTTGTTTCATAAGAGTATTTAACCAGATCAAGAAAAGAAATCTGAGCTGCTAACCTCTCTCCAGCTGGCTAAGGTTGCTCTCAAATTTCTCCATGACTTGTCGGACCTGGTCTCGTTTCAGGGGGGGATACAGCACCTCGTTCAGCCTGGAGTCCCGCTGCTTGTCGTTGAGGAATTCCAGGAACTGGTCAAGAGAGATGAATGGTTTCCTCCGAGCACCACTAAACGAGAGACAAAACTGTATCACTGAGGAGCGACCCCAGAAATCTCAGCGATTAGGTTAAAAAAAAGAAAAACTAAAGGTACAAATACCATTCCTCAAAGATGCTCTGCAGTTCGGGTTGGATACACAAGTTGTCGAGGAACTTTAGAAAAACCTCCCACGTCAAATCCTCGGTTTTTATACTTTCAGACTGCAGAGAGATTAAGATAGAGGCTTGGAAGATTAGAAACAACATCTACCTATTTCCAGCTGAAACCAAAAATGTGCATACACTGCACAGACAGAACCATTTTCCCCTCCCTGTCTGACACCAAATCAGACTAAACATTCATGTTTTACATCCCTTAGAATGGCCAAAATTTATTCAATTTACTAAATGCCAGAAAAAAGGGAGGGGGTGACTTATCAACTCAGATGCTGAACCTACGAGGAAGCGTATAAATCCAAGAGACTTTCTGGGCTGTCCCAAATTATTTAAAGGCACAATAATCTAATTGTATGTCAACTCCTAGTTCTCATTATCTGGTTATTTATCAAATACAGATAATTTTGTTAACCCCAAGTCTCTTAAAATAGAAAGAGAAAAAGACTATCGGGTTTTAGCTGTTTGTTTCTAAACATAATGATAACGTATAAGGGCATATATA
>CAEFZX010029834.1:0-17811 GCA_903066825.1 Alfaro cultratus
ATATATATATATATATATATAGATATATATAGAGATATAGATATATATATTATTTATTTGATTTATTTATTTATTTTTTTTTAAGTGGCCCAACATTTCAGGACCATAAAAGCAGGCCAAATTTTACGCCATTCTGACCACCTGCCCAGTGGACAAACGTCACCGGCTGCAAGGAGTTCCGGCACGCATCCAAAATGTGAACTTCTGAACCAGGGAAGCTGCCGTTTCATTCGTGCAGAAGAAGGAGGCAGCAGTGTGTAGCAACAGGCACTCTAATTTCGTGGTGGCTGAGGGAAGCTTTACATAAGTGATGTGATGTTCTGTGGCTGTCACTCAATCTGCCTCCGATTGCCAAGTAAATAAATGAGGCTGATTCACGTTCACCTCACCTAAAAGCTACTGTAAGATTGAATATCAGCAGCAAAAATGTTAAGCGGACATTGTCCTATGCCACTGAAGGAAGTTAATAGTTCCTTCTTTGGAAGTTTCCTACATTTGTAGTTGATGTTACCCATAAGTGAGGAACATTTAAAATATGGATCTTTGAAAACAACTGACAATTGACCTTCACAACACTAACGTGAGAGAAAGCTGAACATGTTGCGGTTTACGTCTGTCCTCAAGGCAAAGTTACAGTACAGGTGTAGAGTAAACATACTTTGTATTTCTCTTGGACTGAGGCTTGAAAATAGCTGTGCCAGCACTAGTGGACCACACACAGCTGTTAGTGCTGTGGTTCTGCTCACATCGTGGAGGTTTTTGCCAATTAGTTGCCATGCCTATTTGTAGGGAATGAAAATAGGTGGACTGTTCTCCAAAATCCAGTGGCCCTGCCGTTGACTAAAATAAATATTCTTAAAGCAATGACTATCTGTTTATTAAATTCTGACTCAATCTTAGGGAGTTCTCTCAGTCGAACTAGTTTAGATTTTTTTCTTTTAAGAATCATGAAACAAAGACATAAGGGGCATTTAGAATAGTTAAAAAAATGCAGTGTCTTTTGGTCCTCTGTTTGTGTGATAAGAAATCAACTAACAAAGATGGTATTTTATCAGCTGATCTATGAAAGGCTGATAAACCATGGAAATAGTGGTTTTGCTTATCTTCCTATTTTAATCTACTGGGAGATCTTACAAATTATTAATAAGACAGAGACAGATATACAGAAAAGGGTGATGTTTTTTTTCAGCTTGTGCTACTCCATTATAGAAAACACCAATAAGTTTTGTTAAGTTTCATGTCCGTCATGAAACACATTTCCCAGAAGTTCAAGCTTTATAACTAGTTAGCGACAAACCTATATTACTAGCAACAGTGCAAACAAATTAGCCAATTTTCAGCATGTATTATAGTTTCTAGGATGTGTGGAATGATGCATTTCTTCAGTGTTGCCTTTTTGACACTGGTGACATAATGCAGAAGAAAGCTGCTGCTGCACAGGGAACCTTCTCTGTTCTTACTTTTTATATACTTATTTAAGAACAGCAGCCTTTCACACCAAGTTCAGCAGGAAGACGCAGTAAAATGAAATGGGCAAGACCTACAGTATTTCATAATTAATAGGTAGCTCCAACAAGCAGCCTGTGCACTGACGTAAAAAGATCAACAACACATAACGGTGATCATTCACTCTCCTTAAAATTACAGACCCCCCCCACAAAATCATAGTTTTTTTTGGGTTTTTTGCAAAGGGTTTTTCATTTTACAAAAAGAAAAATAATCTGTTAGAAATGTGTCAGGCTTTTTACAATGTCTGATTGCTCTGTTTCATTTGGACGTCCTACAGAGTTGCTACTCTACCTGGCTAAATGATCTAGTTTGTTGCTAAGGTGGTCCCTGGCTCTTTCCAGGTCACCACCTGCGAGAAGTACTGTAAATTACTCGGTGGGCCTAATTGCCCGTGTCCGCTGTGTTACTATAAACTACTAGTGGAGTGCTAACTCTATTGTCAGGTACTTCATCAATGTACTAGATTTATTTCTGAGACTTAACTTTGAGGACAAGACAAAGTGTTCTTTGGTATTGGAGACCTTTTTCGGCACGCAAAATTAACCACCTATTCTCAGTGACATCTGAGGGGTTAGAAATGATAGCAATAATGTTATCAACCAAAACCACATGAGCTCTTGCCTCCTTCGTACGAGCACGTACAAAAAAGCACAATAGATCCAGATGTTGCTCAGAATGACCCTACCTAGGGGGGTATGGGGCCATTATGCCAATCAAAAACTGTAACACTTTAAGTCACAGCCCTAAGGCAGACTGGTGAAAATGTGTTTCTTACCTCACACATACGCGCCAGTAGCAACAGGGACTGAAATGAGCTCAGATCTCCCTTTGTACACCTTAAGCAGAAATAAATGCTAATTTTTAATTACTTTAAATACCAGGTTTTATTTGCTTTGTTATTTTACATATTTCCAGCAACATAAAATGATTGCGTAAAAGTGGAACAGACAGTTAACCCGTTTAATCCCAAATTTTTTCCTGCAAAGTAAGTGCATGCATTTCAATACTTGGACCTCCCTAACACACAATATTTATGAATTATTACATTTTATGTTGGTTATGTTAGTAAAAATTTAGATTTTATATTCGGCAACAATTGTTGCCGGTGGGAAACTGCATAGTCTGAATAACACAAATATGGCCTATTTATACATATAAAAAAATAAGAAAAATCATGACATGCATAACCTATTATAAGAAAAAATGGTTACAAGAGTGTTCAGAAATATTTTAGATACATAAAGATTCAATGCTACATCCTGCAGATGTCATTGTCTCAATATGCCGAATGACCTGAGGCAAAGTCAGGTAAAAATGTTAGTATGAACAAATATGCATCTGTGAGGAAATTCTCTCTGTTCCATCAGACCAAGAAGTACACCTTTGCTCTGTCCTAAAGTAGTTTCAAGCATGGCATCATCTTGCAGTTGTCATTCAGTGCATAAGCCACATTTTGTGGAAAGGCTCGCCTTTTGGGGGGTGAAATAGGAGAGGGTTTCAACTGTGGGAATGACAGTAATGTAGAAAACATCATTTTGAGGTTCCTTCAGATCTAAAATATCTGATCTAAAATATCTGATAATTTTAAGCTGTGTGGGAACATATAGAATAAACAGCAAAGCTATGGACACATAGCATAGTGCTGTCTATGTATTATGCTAGCGGCAACAATTGTTGCGATGTTTACATTCACTCTTATGATCAAAAGATGAATGAAGGGATACTACTTTTTTATATATCAGTAGAAGACACTTGAAAGAACATATGTTCAAAATATCTTATTTATATTTGTTTATTTAAATATTTTACTGACTTCCTCTTGTAGAGGTTTGTGACTGACATTTGCCTCCAGTGTTACAGGCAGGAAGTAAAGAGTGTAACCTTTCACACTGGATACATGAAATTGATATTGCTTGGAGTAGACACATTATTATTTTATTTTTAAACTTCAATTAGCTGCCAAAATTCAAAACAATTGTTCCAGAGCTTCCAGAAGTTAGAAAAAATGTCTGGCAACAATTGTTGCCTGTGGGATTAAATGGGTTAAGTTGAAATTATTTTAAAATTACATTCTCCACTTCTGATTCTCAAAGTCTAAACTAAGATAGGTTTGACTCAATCCAAACCCTGTCCGCAGTACACTCTTTATTAGGGCAGTCTTAGCTGAGCCACAATAGAGCACAGTGCAGTATGGTGCTATAATTCTTGTTATTAAATCAGGGGTGTCCAAAGTCAGTCCTTGAGGGCTGGCATCCTGCACGTTTTAGTTCTCTCCCTGGTGGTAGTACAACCTTTTCAGCAAGTCAATGTTCTTCTTAGACCTTCTAACGAGCCATCATTGGATACAGGTGCATTAAACCAGGGAGAGAACTAAAACATGCAGGATGCCGGCCCTCCAGGACCAACTTTGGGCGCCACTGTTTTAAATAATCTTCAAACAACCACCTAATTTTTGGATCAGGAGAACAACACTTTCTGTAGAGCTCATACAAAACAACAAAAAACATGAAAAAATACAATCAATCAAAGCCATGAGGAAGGCCGTAAAACTGTGATTTCCCTTTTCGTACACACTGCTCAACACTCCCTCCTGCACTATAGCTGCTTCCCCCCAGTGGAGCCTGCAGTAAATGTGCATGCTACTTAGCATGCCACCGATAAACAGTCCATCTGTAATGGTAAGTTGTTCCTCCTCCATTAGCTAATGATTGACAGTGGTGAGACCTAACTTCCTCCATCTTGGCTCTGTTTGGTTGTTTCGGATCAGGAGCAGTGGATTTCTACATATGGCAATAGGATTACAGGGAAGACGCAGAGAAGCTTGACTATTTTTTAAAAGAATATTTGTCTCATGTTATACTGTCACAACAGTTTTTAACATATATGTTGAAAACATATTTTATAAAAGTTATCTACTGCAGCTTTAAACTGAGTAAGGCAGTTCTTTAGAAATAAGTGATAACATTGAAGTTTAGCTGAAGTGTTTTTAGAACATTACAGCAGCTTTCTGAAACCTAGCTGTTGATGCAAAAAAGACACAAATCATGTCCAATAAATATAAATCTTGGAAATTCTTTCATAGCATCTAGCAAGAAAAAGCAATACAAAATATCCTTAAATGCACAAAACTCTTAATCAAAGTCAATAAGTGTAGATTCTTAAACATGCAAATATACACACACATAGAGAAAGAAAATTGAAAACTTAAAAAATAGAAAAAGTGGGGAGAAAATGAACAAACGTTTAGATATCTCACTTTCATTTTTCACTTTTTCTGAATTATAACCATTTTACAACAGTTGTTTTATTGTTCCAATATCTTGTGTTTTGAGTTCATTTTATTGCTAATACTGTATATTCATGAACACAAAAAGAAGCTATCTGTTGAGCCATTAACACTAATTCAGTTTTGTTCAATTTTAAGATAAAATTTCATGTAAAAGAATTGTGCTCATTATGCCCAACAAATTTGAACAAAGAGGGTCACAAACAAATTGTTGTAAACATAACGTACCATTACCTTTGCTTACAAGATGCACGAAAATACCATAAAAATCATTGGCTCATCCCTAGTTGATCCTGAACCTTTAAACTTGTCAAGAAATCTTTTTTTTTTCTATTTTACAAGATCTCTTAGAATCCCTGTGCAAAAGAGTCTTTTTATTATTGATTTATTTGATCTCTTTGGAAAGAATGTAAGAGAGTAAAAGCACAATTTATAGGTTGAACATGCATACAATTACACAAAAAGCTATATACTGGTTTTAATTTAACATGTTTGAGAAAAAAAATAAATTTTCAATTACAAAATAAAACAACTTACACAGGATTAAAGTGAATAATTTTCAGAATCAAAAATGTTCAGTCAATGATAAAAAAAAAAAAAAAATCCTTTCATAAATTAAAATTAACTGCATTTGAAGCAATAAAATGCAGCAGTGTGCAGGCTGAGAACAGAGTAAACCCCGAGCATGCACAGGGGATGTGGTCAGTGTAGGGATGTCAGAAGCATAATGGGCCGCTGAGTCATAGGTTATAAAAAGCTGTCATTAGGGATTTCTGTCCTCAGCAGCTCATCACGCAGGACTTGTGAATTATTTATGACGATGGAAACTCAAGTGGCCCGTTACTCAAAGATCGCCTAGTTTCCTGCACTTTGCTTTCCTCTGGCCTGTTTATTAAAAGCATATCATCTTCTTGTTGCAATTAACATCTGACCTATATCTGCTGGGGAGACTACTGCAGGTGTTTTATTCAGCAGAGCATTCAATCGTACAGGAAGACAGATTAAATATTTTTATGCATATATACAATCTAAGGAAAATAAAAAAAGATACAAATGAAAAGATAATGAGGCTTTCACTGGTCAATACTTATTTCTAGTTTTTGTTTTAGATCTGATCTGCCAATATCAACTTTGGCTGATTGAAAAAAAAATAATAATTGAGAACTATAAGACATGAAAGATTTGTAAAATGCTGCAGCAGTTTTTGAAAAGAGGCAATGGTTTTAAATCCATCATTAAAAATAAGGAATTGTCCAAATTTATGCATTAAAGCATGAGTTTGTTTTTGTTTTTTTTTCATTTGATTTTTAATAAACACAATACAGTACATTAAAGATTTTGGTCAATGCTTTTATAGTCTGATAATGGAGGGAGTTTTAATGCAATAATTAATGGGAAAAACATATTTTTTTTGCATGCAACATGTCAATTGCAGAAACATTGAGTCTGATTTTTGAATGAGTGTTTCGTACACCCCTAAAAAATACCCAGATAAGGTCTACCACATAATAGACATTTTTAATGAAACTGTTTTCCCTTCATGTGTTTTCAAGATGATCAAAATTATTAAACTCCTATCCAACATATCCATGCTCTACTGAACAAATTTTGGAAAAAGAAAGTCAACTACTCCTTTAAATCAGCCTCACTTAAATTGTTCCTCTCTTTTTTTGATAGGAAAGTCAATGCAAATCAGCTCAGGCATTTTTCCTCACTTTGTTTTGTTCTCAGTATATGAAAATGGTTAAAAATCCCATGGGTCAGTGAAAACGATCCCCCCTCCACTCCAGTCGCCTGCTCTAAGTCAGCCAAAACATTCCAGACTTCAAAAGACGGCTTTAGCCTACCAGGGCCATTTCAGTGTCCCAACCTCCATGGCCCAGGAGGACTTGGTTATTTGGATAAATTAATTTCTGGAGTCTGCCTGAGTTGCAAAAACAACCTCCTGCCTGACAGCAAATTAGTCTAACTGGAGAAAAAACTAGAAAATATATCAGGTTAAAGAAAACATAGACTTCTTCTTTAGACCAATCTGATTTTTGTTTAACCGCTCCCCTACTTTGTTTATGATTGCACCTAGTTCTGGAAAATTTTAATACTATCATATAAAAATATCATGCAATACATCTGCAAACCAAGCTGTTGGCAGGTGAAGAGTTTCAATAGGCACCATCAGCACAGCGGCCATAAAACACACAGGCTGTGTACAGTACACAGCTTACCGCCTGTGTACCATAAAAGAGCCTGATGTGAAAGTTTAACAACTGTCAGTGGTATTAAAAAAACTGTTATAAAACTGAACTATCTTGACGACAAACATTTGTGAAGGAGAAAAAAAAAAAACATGAATCTGACAAAAGAGACTATGAAAATAGGGAAAGGAAAATGGTTATGGAGGGAAAATTATGCAAACAGATGAAGACAATCCAGAATTAATGGTCCGCAACATTTTCAGGCACTCAAAGAGCTGTCCAAGGACACCATGGGGGGAGACTGCATGCCCCCCCAGTAATTGGAGGAGCATGTAACTTCAAAAGTAAGGAGAATAGACTGGAGAACTCGCCTCTGAAGTTAAGTCTTAAAGCAAACGTGAAGCACATGTAGTATACAGTAGGGAATACAGTGCATGTGTGAATGAAAATCGTTCTGTTGAGACATAAGTCGAAGCAGTTTCACTGCTTTTACAACTGACTTAGCTCTGAGCTGCAATCTTTTGAGAGTTTCCTTCTCGAGTTGTTCACTTTTGATGCATAACGCTCTGAAGCTAACACTATATATTCCATAATGTCAATAAATATTTCCGTAAAATGCAGCATTCAAAGGATGTGAGATCATGGTATTAAAATAAAAAGCTATAGCATATTTTGACCGCAAGTATTAATAAATATGTCAATCACAGTGTGGGATTGTGACCACATTCCCACAAAACAGAAGATCACAGTCCAAGCAACAGTCATTGGACCATGCAAATGTCTATCTCTATAGGCATTTGAAATTCACTATAGAGTAAGTTAATTTCTAATATACAACTCTGACTGCAAAGTTTCTCCTAACAAGTGTTCATTGTAGGCATTTTTAAAAGTGTATGCAATATTAAGAAAAAAGTATCCCCCTTTGTTACCATATACTTGTAAAAAAACAAATGTTCTTGCACACTCTACCCTGGTGCTCTTCACACAGAAAGTTACTAACATTTGGTTGTGTGTGACTAGCCAAAATGACAGAACACTGTCCCTCCAGACAGGGTGTGCACACATTGTGTCATGAGAAACAGCACGTTTGCCGATCACAATGCAGCACAGTGCAGGCCAGCTAACCAAGCCAACCCTAGTTAACCAGCTAAGATCTGGCTGCTCGACTACCAGTGTTATGTTACTCTATGAAGAGCACAAGTACAAGAAGCAAAGTATTATACAGAATTTGGAGGTTTGTTTAGAATTTCTTGGCCCAAGTAGTAAAGATGAAACACCTTTGTCTTATTTTAAAGAGACTGTCAACAATCAAATTGTGCTGATAAATCTATAATTTAACAGCAGCAATGTAATAACTATTACAATTAGAAGCAATCAGATTATGTTACAAATAAATTTTTGATTTTTGTGTTAATACTGCGATAACCTGGTTCAGTTGTCCTTTTGGTTACAGAAAAGATTTTAAAAATAGGCAATTAGTAGGCCCAGTGTGACATCAATAGACTGATTCATCATCAGAAATTGAATAACTATGAATCTGAAAGCTTTCTTTTGAACCATTCAAAAGAAAGCTGTGCTATCTTTCCTTCAAAACTCCCACCATTTTCCGTGTAGAAACGTATTATTAACAAGAATGTACTTGGAAGTGCTTGGTTTTGAGGTTAAAACAAACATTGCAAAAGTAAGCAGCTGATGATTGAAAAGGCGATTTTCTTCATTATGCTGTCGTCCATGGTTGATTCTGGTCAGTAATCCTAACCTTTAGGCAAGTTAAAGTGATTTGCAACAATTTTATGGATTTTTGTTTGTGCAATTTAACTTATTTTTTTCTTAAATTATTAAGACACAAAATAATGGTAAGAACATATCACTCAAATTAAAACAAAAGATAAATTACTGCAACTAAGAAAAAAAACACTTGGGTAGATTTAAATGTTTCCTGAAATAACCTTACAACTGCTTACATGTGACACTGGTTGCTGAACTACATTAGAAAAACAGAGACTGAATAATACAGACAAAGAAAACATCATTGGTGTATTCTGGTCCACTTTCTTAAGTTGTGATTTAAACACCACACAGTTTAAATCACATGGCCTCCACAGAGAGGAAAGCCAACCTTCAGCATAAAACCTCATCATAACATTTAATCAGGTGTACAAATTTGACAGCTTGATGAACTCACTTTTAGATACCAAAGAACAACTGATATCTGACAATGTTGCTTAGCAGGACAAAGAAAAAAAATGATACGGGAGAAAACACTAGCTTTAAACAGAGGATCCAGTGAGTTGTGTGTGTTCAGTGCTGCAGAACAAGCAGAGAGGGCCTGCCTCTGCAAAGACTATAATCATGATGGCATATCTTTGACATAACCTACACTTCTGTCTTTATGATGTGCTTCAGCTATACATCATGAAAATGAGTCCAAGCCGGGGTAAAATGAAGACAAAGTGTATCATGATGGAATGGGAAAAGCAGAGAGGAACAGAATATTTCCAAGGACCTTTGGTCCAAGGGAAGAATGCCATGCACGCTTGAGTCAATCCAACATACACCACGTGAGAAGAAAATGTCCATTTTTAACCTGTTATCCATCACTGTCAAATGTGGTGTGCAGGCAGAGAAAAAAAAAGGAAATAATCAAACTGAAAAATGACTGCCGTCTTGGGCAGAATGGATGAGAGCAAAACCTACAACTGTTGCTAACTTAAGGCAAATGAAATGTTGACAAATGTCTCTTATGAAACTTGCACTAACTGCTCCTCATTTGACAGAGTAAAAACATGTTATTTAAAGTGAGTGAACTGCCATAACATAATGCAAAGGTAAGTTTAACATTTTCTTAATATTTACTATGGTTCCATAACATTCAGTATTGCTACAAGAAGGTGGATGTAAATACATAGAGCACATCAATTATTTTAGGGGTTTGTTTTGCAATCAAAATTCTAATCAAATGCCCATTTTTATTAGAATTGGGCAATTTGTGACATGTGGTTAAGGATATTCCAATAGAGTTGTAACCTTTAAGCAGTTCCTAAAACCTGCATAGCTGGAAGCACAATGCAGGAAAAATGCAAAGATATAATAACTATTCACTGTGCTATTTTTGCAGGTGGGATTTTGTTGGGATGTTATATCCACAGTAAAAAGCTTAGAGAACTGATTAAATTTTGCATAAACTCTCCATGATGGCACATACTGACTATTCAGTCTATTTATTTGATTCCTGTTAGAGACATAGATGTAGCACAATATCAAACTTTTGTTCAGCCAAATTGTCTAGTTTGACAGAAAGTGAGCAGATTTATTTCTTTACAATATCCTAGTAATGTTTTTATTTTTAAGTACATTCTTACTAACAATGAACTCATATCATATTTGCAATACATTTCATCAACGGTTTGCATAAAAGCACAGGCGTTATTATTGAATTAGATTTACAAGAGTAGTACATGGTTTCCATGACAACCAACAGCAACACTAATATTGTCAATGCAATCTCTATTTTAAACAGGGAAAATCATTTGTTTCTGTCGGCAAATTAAGATAGATCTGCAACTGCCATTTTTCTCACTTGCCTTCAAAAACGATTTAGTTGAGAATACAAAGAAACTCGGAATACAATATATTATCCATTCTTTTTCAATCAAATCCCCTGTTAGACACTGGTAGCACCTATCAAGAAGGTGATAAATTGCTTCACTAAAGACTCCTTTCATATTTTTAATAAATGGTCCAAAAAGTGCAGTGTAATTGGTAACTGGACCCTGCTCATAGTCATTTTGGTTTGACTGCAAAAGCACCTGTGCTGAAAACTGGTGATGCATTTACATCATCCTGCCCCCTCACCAGCCAGCAGCTAGAGGGTGGTAGTAGAAATACAAAAATATGCACACCAAACAACTGGTTTCTCTAAATTGTCCTTAAGTGTGAGTGTGTGTGCATGGTTGTTTGTCCTGTTTGTCTCTGTGTTGCCCTGCGACAGACTGGCGACCTGTCCAGGGTGTATCCCGCCTCTTGCCCGAAACGTTCGCTGGAGATAGGCACCAGCACCCCTCCCGACCTCACTAGGGACAAGGGTGTAAAGAAAATGGATGGATGGGTGGATGGATGGATGGATGCACACCAAACACCAAAGTGTTGTGAACGGCATGTACAAAACTCCAGTGTTTCTTTTGCTCCGTTTAAGACGAGAGCAATTGTTGAGCAAAAGTTGATAAATGTACCTCTGAGTTTCTGACCACATTTTTCAGAAAACTGACTGACTAAATTTTGCAGTGTTTTAAGTTTACATATAAATAAATAAGCAAGGCATAACATTAAAATAAAATTGAAGATTCCTCACTAAAAATTGCAGAACATTGTATGAAAAAATGTGCAAGAACCCCTCTATAGGGATAAGGGTTGCATTCATATGAACAATAATTAAAGGAGTATGATAACTGGATTTTGGAAATTGACATTTGGGTTTAAGGCTGTTTTTTATACTCAGTAGTACCCACTACCACTTTGTGTAAGGCCCTCTAGTATCACCTATTAAATAATATCTTGGCCTTTATTATACAGCCCATAATAACAGCAGATGAGCCTTAAATAAAGCTGCTTCCCTTTAATTTGCTATTTGGTTTATTTTTTGCTCGTCACAAATCCTTCCGTGACTTTAAACTCAGTGTCGTAGCCGTCCACCAGCTCCACCAGCTCTGTCTCCGCCCATTTTAAAAACGTCTCAATAATACGCTGTCAATCAACGTCACAAATTTGACAAATTGCCAGAATCACAATGGTTAAAGCGGAGAGATGTCTCCGAAAATAACAGACCAAAAAAAAGGAAAAAAAGAAAGAAAAAGTGCTTTCAAATGCCCCTACCTTTTCACAAAATTAGCCGCTGCCTGTCACCGCATGCAACAAGTCTCCCTGTCTATGAACAAGAATGTCACAGACGCCTCCTTTTCCTCCACCCTACTGCTGGCTGGAAGTAGACTCTGTGCGTATAAAACTCTAGTGGAAATGACCCTTAAAAACGTATCATTGCTTACTGCGAAGATCTTCAGGCAGCCGAGTCGGAGGAAGGTTACTGTGAATTGGAAAGATATCCGCGTGCGAGTGTGTGTGCGCGCGCGCGCTCTGAGTATCAGATGTAAGCGGAATAATTATTTGAAGAAACGGACTTTTATTCTTACGTATATGTTCTTTTCTACACAGCGTATTTCTTTTTTTACAACAACTTTGTTGTGAGTATAAGAAAACACTCTGACAGATTATAATAGTGTCACATTAAATCGAACCAATAGTTACAAGGAAGGCACAATGCTACTGAGTTATTATTGTAACAGTAATCATTGTTCATCTGAATTTGATTTAGAACGCCACCTATAGGTCCACATGCATATCAATAAAGTTATTCTCAGATAAAGTGAAATGACAGCAGTGAAGTAAAAACAAATACAAACATCAAATTTAGCTACATTTTTAATGCCAAATTTTAATGGAATTTATTATGTATAAATATCTAGATAACTAAGGTTTATGATTTGATCTTTTGGTCATAATTCATAATGTAAAAAGCAGGACAAACCTTGTGGCATCCAGAAAACTAAAAAAAATCATAAACTAGTTCTTTTCTAGAGGAAGTTAATCTTTTTTTCAGTTTTCAAGTCATTGTAATTTAAAATAGGAAAACATATTTTGCCAAAGCCTTGTGTGTTATAAAAGTAGTCAATTTCAGTGTAAAGACAATTTCAGTTTATTATTTAATGTGTGAAATTATGGTGTCAGAACTGAAAGTTAAAAAAAATGCCAATCACTTGTAAAAAATAATATAGTATTTAAAGTTTATTGCAAAAATATATGTATGCTGTTTTAGTATTTACCGTTTCTTGCAACACCCCTTGAGCTTTTTCTTTTCATCTTGTCATGATAGCTTGTTGTGTTTGTGTTAGAGACCAACAGAAACTAAGGGCCTCAATTTGAAGTGAAAGGAAAATTATGGTTTACATTTTTTTCATGACTAAAATCTGAAAATCAAAGAGTGTAGTCTATTATTTCCAAACCCAAAAAGAAATCTCAGTATAACAAATAAACCCAGTTGCTTTCAGAAATGACCTTTTCTTAATATAATCCATTTGTGTACAACTGAATATTAGTCGCTCTGTGAAGGCCTCAGCAGTTTCAACCAAATGATTTAGCGACCAAATCATGCAGACCTATTAACACACCAGACAGGTCCGGCCATTTCTGGAAGCAAGGTTCAACCTATCATTTGAAAATGGAAAGTGTTCCATATCTGCAAACCTACCAAGTTTTAAAACGTTTTTCTCTTATGTGCCAAATTCTTGTTTGGAAGAAATGTAACTTTTAATGTAAAGTGCCCTGAATACACAATTCCTGTGGTAACACATGATGTTGGCAATAAAATGTTGTTCGGATTATTTTCTTCAGTAGGGAAAGGGAAGCTGGTCAGAGTCAAATATATACAGGGAAATCCTGGAAGAATGCCTTCTGTAAGGCACTATATTCTTCGGGATGGACTGCCCATTCAAATCAGGTTTGCATTACTGTATAGGCTCCTAAAAATTAGTGTGTCATCTCCTGAAACTTTCTTTTTCATACATGCAAATAGATGTATGAATGCAATGACAATGAAAGCATTTTCTATTCTATTCTGATTTTGAGAAAGTACTGTGTGAAAAATGGTCCTTTTGTGGTAAACCCGTCATTCATACTCACTTGAATCATCTCCATTTATTAATCAGACAGGATGATTGGATGGACAGGCTCTAACAGCCTCCAGCAATACATCACAAGGCAATTGTGATGATTTGTTGCATCAATTGACAATCACCTTAATCTCATTTGGCTTTGAAGATGCACTCAACCCAAGGTTCCAGTCCAAGCCTTTATTTCAGCTCAGCCAATACACCTTCGGAAAAAAAGGAGAACGCAAGTGGATGGACGGTGCCACATATCCTTGAGAGCATTTTTTAATTTCTTGGTGCTCCATCTGTTGAAATGATAAAGTGCAGCCATTATGGAGTCCAACGAGATTAAATTAATCAGGTTTGTCCATTATACTGCCACAGGCTCTTCACAGATGATTGCAATTTTCTCTGTCAGGCCCATTATTGTAAGATGTGTTTAGTGGGCTTGATGCAATTAAAATGGACTTAATGTAAATTTAACAACACAAATAACACTTTTCTGTGTGTATGTTTGAGAGGGGGTGCGGCTGAAGGGTCCTGAAGTGCAACGGTAAACACCCACTGTAACCGTTTTTAACTTCAAACAAACCAGGGTGCTATTTGATTAGTCTGGACTCTGTGATCAATAACTATGTTTCATGTTTTCATGTTCTCCGTTATGTCAAAGGATCCGGTTGCACAGACCACCCTTGTCTGGATATCAGCTGTGAGGAACACAACACCTTGCACAAGCGTATCATGATGTCCATAGATCATTTGAACCTGGTGAGGGG
Source organism: Alfaro cultratus (assembly GCA_903066825.1). Lineage (NCBI taxonomy): Eukaryota > Metazoa > Chordata > Actinopteri > Cyprinodontiformes > Poeciliidae > Alfaro > Alfaro cultratus. The sequence continues at coordinate 14,465 of CAEFZX010029834.1, forward strand.
GGAGTTTAATGGAGTCGCTCTAATGAAAGCGTATAAAGTGCAAGCATCTGAATCTCATGGTTCAGTACGGTAGGTGAGGCAGACCTGAGAGAATTTTATTAATTTCTCCCCCAGAGCTGATCTAATATCCTTCAGATTGGTTGCTTCCTCCTCCTGGATCGGGTCACCGCCACGGGACAAAGCCTCCAGGATGTGTTCTTAAACGGAGGAGATCTCTGAGTAAGCTTCAGAAAGCTCTTGCCGCCATTTACATGCAGGAATGGCGGAACTGTTACGCTAAAAGTGTCAGCTGCTTTTTATTCTCAGCACCTCCATAATGTCTGATTTATGGAACACAGTAAAATATAACAATGCACCAATGCTTTGTTTTCATGGGGATATCCTTCTACACATTTTTTTCATCTGTGAGAGTTTTTTATTTTCCACATATCAATCTGAAACCTCACATCAGTCACATCTGTTTTGGGTGATTTCACTAGATTTGAATAGCCTGAGCTTTAGGTTACTGTGGCTAAATAAAGAATTACCATAACCAATCAGGCAATGTGCTTTATTTTATTTTACGCAGAATTACTATTTGAAGGCAATTTTTTTTTATCCGTATCCGATTCCAAATAACATGATACAGTCCACACCTACAGAAAAGCTCATGCACACAACTTCTTGCAAATGTATTCTTTTAAATAGTTTTTATGTTACGTCTTCAAAATTCACTGTATTTCGTTTTATTTTTTAGTGACAAACCAGCACAAAGAGGTACATACTATAAAATAAAAATAACGTAAGTGTATTAATTACAAAAAGTGTGGCTTTTTTTTACTCTGATTACAGTTAAGTATTTTGGGTTATGTCTAGCAGGTGTGAACATAGAAGACAGTCCTGCTGGAAGATGAACCTCCAACATAGTTTCAAGTTTGCTTTATGTACCAGGTTTTCTTTCAGGATTGCACTGCGTTTTTGAATGATCCGTCATAGTTTTCTGCCACTCGGGGGGTGGGGGTATGTTAATTTTTCAGTTTCATCTGACAAGCGCACCTTCTTTTACACATTTGCTGATTCTCCAACATAGCTTGTGGCAAACCTTAAAACTTTATTTCCGTCATTAACCGTTGACTTTTTCCTCCTACAAAAAGCCCGACTGGTGGATTGTATAATAATTATCTAACCTGAAAAGTGGATCAGTTTCTCCAGACTTACCCAGGGGCTCTAGGTTGTTACTCTTCTTTATGCTATTTTTTTTGCCTAACCCATCAGTTGAGGTGGACAGGCATGGCTTGACAGGTTTGTAGTTTTGCAGTACTCGTTCTATCTTAAAATGACGAGGATATTGCCTTATAACCGAACACAACCTTACTCTTCTTCATCCCAGACCTACTCAGCGTGTTCTGTCACATACATGATCAAGTTTGTTGAAACCTCCAAGGCCTTCAGAGAACAGCTGTACATTTGCTCCGATTAAATTACATGTGATGTAATCTGCAGTATTGACTCATTTGGTGACTTATAAAGGCCATTGGTGGCAATTAATTTAATTTAGGACTATGAGGAAAAAAACGGGGAAAAAACAGATACATTCACATAAAATCCCAAAAAGATACATTTGTAGTTGTAACAGAAAAATATGAATGTGAATACTTTACAATGCACTGGATAGTCTAGACTTAAAAAATATTAATTTGTACCTTTTTTTATATATGTTAATATTTATAATAGCTAGCGTGCCAGGCAGGTAACTTGAGGAGCAATCTACCAGCGTGTTTGTTTGACGCACAATTCACACACGGTGCATTCCAGAGGTTCGGCAGGCCAACAACAAGTCAATCAATCATATTCCCTGCTCCAGTAATTCAGGAGTTGTCACACTATCTCTTTTGTTTGCCACAGGACAGCAGAGCAAGCAAGAGAGAGAGACATAAAAAGAGCAGAGACAAGCAAATCACTTTTAAAACATGATATGGACCGTGGAACATTTTGTGCACTTTGCATACATCACAGAGGGATTCACGCATTGTCACAATTTTGATGCATGAATTTTTTTAAAAACAGGAATCTGATAATTTATCGACATGGTTGTTGTAATAAGGGTCTGCAGAATGTTTTTTGGAAGATTTTTGTTTCCATGCTGGCTCTGATCAGTAATTTAGAGAATCATTTTGGTTGAAATGTTTTAATGACAAATAAAGGTTTTCAATAAGCCTTGACCCACTTTTCCAACAATAATAAGTGACTGCCATTAGTCGGCATGTATGTGCTTAACTTGCCAGAACCCTGAATATAAAAGTATAAGTAACAACCAAATTACTTTGATTCATTGCTCTGGTTTGTGATATGGCCTTGAGGTGAAGGCCTGTCCGGTTGCCAAATAAAATACGGCTGTAGGTATGTAGAAAAATGCACTTCAGTGTGTCCACTATCAGCGGTTATGGTTAGGAAAAATTATGGTGGCAGTTTGCAAGTGGAGCTTGAAATAATGAGCAGTTAACTCTAAAAAATATGTTTAATGTAAACATTGAAGCATGGGTATCAAATCCCAAAATCTACAGCCAGGAGAAGTTCCCTAAATGGATTGGGTCTGTTTTTAGTGGATTTATTTTTTCAAAATGAAATGATAAAAACTAGTATACTTTCATTTGTATTACTGTTATTGTTTAGGTTTAAACTTCCCTGAGCTGGCACTTCCCTTACCGTGCTCTCCATGTTAATTCACACCCCAAGGCAAAGCCTATACACCAATTTATATTTTTACTGGATTAAATTTAAGGAAATTTAAACTTTTAATTTGAATACATTTTCGTAGTCATTGTAATCCAAAGTTAAGCCAATATTATATCCAAGAAAATCTATGGGTTTACCATTAGTGGCACCTCTAACAATTCTTATATATTCAGCTGTGATGTATAGTTTACTTTCTAAAGCTGATGAGGAATTTAGACAAATTAATCCATAATAACAATAATCTGAATAATCCCTGGGATGTTTTTGATGTGACACAGATGCCCATTTCTACCCAGTCTTCAAAAAGGGAAAGATAATATAAAATGAGGGTATTTGACTTTGACTAATATTATATAATATTAATATAATATTAATATTATATTAATATTTTTTTTTATTTGTTTGTTTTGTTTTTCTGTAGCCACACCTAATGATTATCATGGTTTTTATATCTTTTCTCAATAATCCAAACCTTTTAGCATTCAAATCTTGTCATTTTTGTTGTTGGTTTTAAAGCAGCACTTGCTTTAAAACATTAAAAAATATTAAATATTTTAACATCATTATATTTATTATAGCATAATAGCTTTCTTAAAGGATTGTGGGTATATTATGGTACTTTGTGGATGTCA